>JAUMHP010000074.1:3170258-3182091 GCA_032361065.1 Enteromius trimaculatus | reverse complement strand
TAATATAATATATATATATATATATATATATATATATATATATATTTATATTTGGTACAGAAGCCGTTGTTAATAATTACAGAGGTCAAACGGTTCCTGTAGTTCTTCAGCAGGTTTGCACAAACTGCAGGAGGCATTCTGGCCCACTTCTCCATCTTCTCTAGATCTTTCAGGTTTCGGGGCTGTCTCTGAGCAACACAGAGTTTCAGCTCCCTATAAAGAATTTCATTTCTTACGGAGCCACTGCTTGGTTTTCCTGGCTGTGTGCTTTGGGTCATTGTCATGCTGGAAGACCCAGCCACGACCCATCTTTAATGCTCTGACTGAGGGAAGGAGGTTTTTGCTCAATATGTCACAATACATGTTCATCCTCTCCTTAATACAGTGCAGTCGTCCTGTCCCCTGTGCAGCTTCCAGCTCCATGCTTCACTGTAGTAGGTATATTATTGGGATGATACTCATCATTCTTCTTCCTCCAAACACGGCGAATGGAGTTAAGACCAAAAAGTTCTACTTCGGTCTCATCTGAACACAGGACTTTCTTTCATAACTCCTCTGGATCATCCAGATGGTCCATGGCAAACTTCAGACGCTGACTTAAGCGGAGGAACCCTTCCGTGCGATGCAAGATTTTAAACTACGACGTCTTAGTGTATTACTGATAGTAGCCTTGGAAACGATGCTCCCAGCTCTCTTCACGGCATTGATCAGCTCCTCCCGTGTAGTTCTGGGCTGATTCTTCAACATTCTTAGCATCATTGATAAGCAAGTGATCAAATACTTATTTGGCACAGTAATTCCCAAATAAATTGTAAAAAAAATCCTACAGTGTAATTTCCGGATTTGTCTTTTTAGATTCTGTCTCTCAGAGTGGAAATTCGCCCATGCTAAAAAAAAAAATTAGATTAGGTCTATTTAAATGAGAAACTGTAATATTAATGCAGGTTTGAAAACACTACCATGACAATAGTATATCATGGCATCCAGTAAGAAAGTGCTGTGATCTGTCAACATCCAGCATCATAACGGCACTAGCAGTGAAGTTCATTTAATTCTCTCGGAGGATCAAAAAACAAGGTGGGCTGGTTGATTTAATTCATCAGCATCCCCCATGCACACAGTTACAGCGCTGCAGCACGCTAAAACACACCTAATTCAATCTGCTCCCCGCTCTTTGTTGAAACAGCAGTCACATCAGTAATATGTTTAGAAACAGGAAGACTAATTTAATGTGGCTCCTCGGAACACTGTGAAGACATGAGGCCGTTCTTTCACTTGAAACAAAAACAAATATGCGCAAAGAAAATCGAACTAATAACAGCCCACAGCATTGTTTGTGCAGCTCTGTAACGTTAATTAATGCAAATTTGATCCTTTTCACGTTTACAGAATAATCTACCCAATTAGTTGATAGAAAAGGAGCATTTTTCCCACTCAGTATTTAATAGTCATGTGCTAATAGTTACTAGCTATACTGTATGACTTATCACTTCTTTCTTGTCTTCCAATGTCACTACTTATTTTATGCTTTTTAAATTTTTATTATTTTTTATTGAAGTTTATGGTCTTAGAATTTACTGTATATGATGAACTTATTTATTTTAATTATTATTTATGATTTATAACTAATGTTTTGGTTCACTTTATATTAGGTGACATTAACTACTATGTACTTAAATATGGTACAACGCACTTATTGTGCACATACCTGTTTTTATATTGTACTTATAGTTTTTACAAATACCTATAAGAAATTACATTTATGTACTTGTTTGTGATCATTTACAAAAAATATGATAAAAAAGAAGATATCATTAATAAAAAAGACAATTGCAACAAGTTTTCTTTGATCCAATTGCAATATTTCTTTGATGAACTGTGTTAGAACAACTGCCTTTATTAAAAGCATTAATAATAATGGTTTATTCATTTATAATTGTCATTTTGTGTGCAATTTCTACCTAATGTCTATCTGGGAACAGTGAACTGGGGTCAAATAATTAACATTTTACAGGAACAATTAAAAATATAACTATTAACAAAAACAACAACTTATTAATCATTAATCTGGAATTTTCATTTTTGTGTGTAATGTCTTTCTAATCTTTATTATAATTAATAACACCACTGGATCATATCCAAGTAATTTAATGTAATATTGTGTTTTATAATGTTATGCAATTTTTTGGGATGATGATTCAAAAAAAAAGGCTGCTTTCTAATAAAATATGATGTGCGTTCTGTAGCATTTTGGCTTTCAGCAAACATTTGTAAGCTGAAGAAGTCTTGTATTAGCCCTTAATCAACTGCCAGGAAGACATGATTTCTGTCTTCCTCTGAGATTACAACTATTTTCACAAGCATGAACGATTCTGATTTCAAGGTTAGAATTACGTCTAACCACAGAAGAAAAGCAAGAATGAGCCAGATGCTCTTCTTTGTACATCTGTGGCTGTTTTACTCCACCCAAACGGCAACAGCAAAACTGTATACGGTGGAAAGTTTTTATGGATATTTCTTGAACTCAGCATTACCAATAATATGCCTCCTTTATAACAATATTAACATTTAATCATAAACTGGCATTTTTGTGTGAAACATCTTTTTGATATTCTGTGAATGGTGAGACTGAATAGACAGTGAGGCGTACTGTACAGAGAAAAATGCTGCTCTGTGCTTTTTATCTCCTCTGAAGCCGCTTTAGAACAAAAGATTTAATGATGAGAGCATCAGGTCCATACCCACTGGGAGAAGATAAATACTGGGTGAAATCAATCCTGCCTTCAGATGACTGAACAACATGAACACTGGGAGCTCGGCTGCGTTTCATCTGGAGTTCAACACCACTGCACGAAACCTTGGGTACTCGCAAACAACAAAAGATACCAGATTATTATATTTTTTAGGTTTTAGGTCCAGTTCCAAATATGGATAAGTAGATGTAAGAGAAAAGAAACAGCTGATTACTCCGTCATCATCACTGCTGGTGACATAAGAATGCCGAACATTCTAACAGGTCTAATACTCTAAAACACATCCAATGAACTGAAAGGGGATAACGTCACATGCAAGAAAGCTAATATAAAGTGGGGACGAGGGGCATCATGGCACATTAGTATCTATGACCAGAGATAGTGCTTTAACATCACTGTCCACTCGAACGACTTTCAAAGCGCTCACTTAAGAGTGAGAGAACAGACTTTGGTTACGCAGCGGAGTCAATGAACTTTTCATTTAAACAGAAAGCTCTGTGGCGGACGCTAGCCTCTTGCCTTTAGAGCACTGATGCGCCACTAATGGAGTGTCTCAGTGCTTCACAAGAGCTGATGAAAGCCCACCACTGTTTTCCGTTTGGTAAACAACATTTATAGTCCGTAGCGTGAAACCCGTTCAAGTAAGAAAAAGAATCAAAAGCTTTAATGAATCTCTACTGCAGCATAAATCACAGAGAAGTGAGCAACAGCGGGTCAGTTTTTTTAGCATCTGTGTTCTGTGCCTGTTATCGGTGTATTATAGGACTTGTAGTGCATGTAGTTTATATTCAGTATCTATTTATAAATCTAAAATAAGAATAAATTAATAGAAACAAAGTCATAAAAATCATTTCGGATTCAATTTAAGTTTCAATATTCATCTTTTAATCCCTAAATATTTTTCCATAGTCAAATTAAATTTATTTGTAATTAATTTATTTATTAATTTATTTCAATTAATTTCATTTAGCAAATGAACTCTTCCTATATTGTCCCGCACAAGTATATTGCACTGTATACAGATAATTCAATATATATTCAACTCTATATAAAAAGCTGGCAGATAATTTAGTTGCGATAAAATAAAAAAATATATCAGAAAGGTCTACCGTAACAGCAAATCTGAACAAATTTTACTGGGGTTATTATAAATGAACAGCATCGTCTTTTGAAAATGTATGCGTTCTCATAATCTAAATTTAAAAAAAGAGGATACAAGGGCAATGCATTCCCTCCAGTCATTCACATAAGATCACAACTCCTAATGGAGAAAATTAAGTCCCAGCCATTTGAGAAACCCTTTCATTTAGATGCAAGTCAGTAACTGCCATCAAAGCTCGTAAGTGTCCACAATGCAGAGTTCAGACCCGTCCTGTTTAATTCCTATTTTGCAGCATGTTATGCAGTGGCCTACTAGTGATGTAATGACTCAGCCGGCCATTCGGTTTTATATCCTGTTTAATGTCAAGAGAAAAAGAGAGCATGCATTTAATGGATACCAATAATTACGTAATGTAAATAGAGCCCTGGAGGGAATGAATCTGGGAAGCTCTCTTGAGAATTGCCTTTATTTGGACCCATGCTGCACTGCTAACAGTAATCCTCCGTGATGGCATGCCTGTGCCAGATGATCTGAATGGCTACAGCCTAAGGAATAGAAGACATAAAAGAGAAAGCGGGAGCTCTAATCACACACACACACACTGCTGCTATCTCTCCTCAGCACAGGAGGAGGAGAACATCACTTGGAGACTGATGCCACTACATTCACCAGGAAGAAACGAAACATGTAAGAAAACTTTGGACATACTGTATAAGACGAGATCCAAATTTGAATAATCTTCAAGCAAAATGCGAAAGGCCTGTTCTTTACAAAGACACTGTTGGAATGTTCATGAAGTGGGTGTCAATTTTATGCACCGTCCTCGTTTTGTCGTTCAAATGCAGGACGTCTCCACAGGAGCCTGAGTCTTACACAACACCATATCTGCAGGATTCCATGTCAAATTCAAAATTAACTCCCCCCCGCTAAACAAGCAAAGTTAACATTATATAACATACTGCACTTGCTGATGCAATAATAATGTGTTAAAAGAAAATCAACCAGATTGTGTCAATACTCATAAAATCTGTATAGTGAAATAACGTTTAGTCTTTCCTCCCAGTAGAAAAAAGTCCCAAATATGATTTATTGTGTAACCAGAAGAACCAAAGAAAGAACAAGATTTTATGCATAATGCAAAACATTTAATTGTAAACAAGAAATAGTATTCCATTTCGTACGTGATCTGTTTTCTTCTGTCACCAAATTTAGGGTCGCTGACTTTCATGACATCATTTAAGATCATTCGGTCCTGAAAGGGGTTAAATATTCTAAATATAATCTGTATAGTCTTATATATACACATATAATTAACATAAACAATACAAACACATATATCGTGTTGACAATTTTGCTTATGAATGCCCAGCACTAATATATTATATAATATAATAATTTAGAGGATGGCTTGAGGGTGAGTAAATCATGATTTTCATTTCTGGGTAAACTACAACCCTTTTAAAGTCAATAAAACTGAATTTCAACAATTTTGTTCAGGACCTGCAGAACTGCAAAACCATCTTAAAACACTGAACACATCCTATGTTTAATGCTAGGAGTTTATATTTTTAACTGTACTGCACAATTTTGTCTTTATATATTCAGGTGTATGTGGGTATTGCATGAAAAAATACCTAGAAACCTGTTAAGTTGCCTGCTTCTCACTCTGATACTGACACTTACATGGACTTTTCCAGCATTTCTCACTCTACACTCCATCCCTCATGCTCAGTAATGTTTATTCCTCCACACTAACTCTGGCCTCCATCGACAAATCACCCATCACGCCGTCCGTCACCCAGCGGCTGATTGATTTTCCTGATGCGGCCTCAAGCACATTCACAAGCTCTGTCTGTACAGAACAGCACAACACACCAATTCTGACTCCATCTGCTGAGATCTGCTCCAATTCCACTTCCTGCTCTTTTCAAAACTTTATTAGCCTGGTTTGGCATTATTTTAGGATATTAATGAGCAGGACTGATTCAAAATGTTAAGGCACAGGGGAATGAACTCAAGCAATGTCCCATTTCAAATATAAATCTAGGTCCTTTTTTCTCCACTAATGAGCACATTATGACTCCTAAATACGCTCGCTGGAAAACACTAGACTAAATAAATGAATGCTGACAGAATGGACACGACCATTCAGACGTTTTGGTTGCCGAGTGAGACTGACACGACTGATGTCTAACATCCCAGCACAGGAGACGAGAGACATGTGGACAAACTGGACCAAACACTTGAGCAGCTCCATCAGTTGGGTGATCCAGCCGGACCTGTGACAGCCACACACAAACACATCCACAACATCTGATAACAAAACACTCAAAAAATATATCAACGTGGTTCTGTCAGGAATGTGTCCAACTACACAACTTGTCAGTAGGTTATCTGAACACTACAAGAGCTGGCCGGTCTGTCTTCATGGCATACATAATTAGGATGGGTTATAAACATGTCCATCAGATGTGATAAGGCATATCAGTAACACTTCCCTCCCAACTATTTCACTAGTTTTCCACTATAGTTTCACTATTAACTAGTAGCTTATTAACATGCATACTGGCTTTTTTATTAGTACTTAAAACTGTACTATACCGCATATAACTATACATAAATAGAAATGAAATGAATCCATATTCAAATTCTGACTACTAATAAAAATGTTTTAACACATTTCTGTGTCTGACCACCACCTGGTAAATGGGTGAGATTAAAATTCTGTATTATCTTGTTTTATATTATTTTCTATAATAATAATAATCTTGTTATGTAATTAGCAATGAGCAATTTTCTTTGATGAAAAGTCAATATGGCGTTTCAACTGACTTTTGGATGACTGCAGAAAATAAGGTTTGTGACCAACAAAGTCCACTGAATTAAAAAAGTACATGTAAGCTATCATCAAATTACACTACGGTTGCTTCAGTAAAGCCCCGTTTAACCACTTGTTATCAACCACCTTTTTCCCAGGATAGTCTAAAGTTGAAATACCAGTGAAAATATTTTGAGCACCACAGACCTTATTTCAGGCATTCAACCAAAAATCCATGCAACAAACCTACTGACATTAGGACAACGGAACCAGAAGCACTACAATGCAACTAAAAATACAGGGCTTCAGACTCATTCTTCCCACTGGTGGCTCTTTTGATTAATTTTCTCAGTTGGTCACACAAGCACATGATTTGAATGCTGTGTAGCAAACACAGAGGGTTTAAAAAAAAAAAGAGCCTCCATAGCATAACGTGAGGTTAAAACGAAAATAAAAATAGTAAAAATAAAACTTGTTTGGTTGCAGTCTGCAGCCCTGTAAAAAAAAAAAATTGGTGAGTGCAATTACAATTTCTAATATCAATATTATGCTCATTAAAAGTAAATGATGTTATAATTCTATACTTTTTTTGTTTATGTTATTCTTTATAACAGTGAATGAGCAAATATAATTAAATATCCAATATCAACTGATACTGATAAAATAAAAATCTCTATTATCGACCAATAATGATGTGACGCCAATAAACTGTAGTAAACCGTAGTTTTTACACTATTTTTACCTTGATACTTTCCTGTGTTAGAACATAAGGTTTATGGTAAGACGCTTAGATGCTAGCAAGACGTAATATGTGAAGTAAAAGGGCCGAATTTAGAGGCAAAACAAAGCGTTCTACAGTAGCAAGCACAAAACATTCAACGGGACAAAGAGGATAAGAAATGACTTAAGTATATAAATTCAGAATTAAACTCAGAAATAAACTTAGAAATACACAAATAAATATATAATTTTGTTTATAAATACAGAAATACAGAAATAAATGTATTATAACACAAATGGTACAAAAACAGTACAATTAAAAATTACAATTCATGCATACATATCTGCATTTATCAACATTTAATTAATTATTTCTTCATTCCTGTATTTTGAAATTTATTAATTTTCATTAATTTATGCATTTTTACATTTATTTGTGAATTTATTTCTGCATTAATTAATTAATACTCAAGTAATTTCTTGTCCTCAATACAAGCTATGAAAGCATGACTTTGTGCAATGGTAAGATTCTGGAATTCAAAATGCAATAAGCTGCATTTTTAGTATCGTACAATAGGTGGGCAGTGACTTTTCTTTGGTCGGCACTAATGTGAAGTGAAACTTGCAAAGTTAGTTGATCTAGTTAGACAGAATAACGCATCTGGTTTTAACGGCACAGAGGAATCAATACTTTCTTTTGTACTCCGCAACAAATTACAATGTCACATCTGCTTCGGAGCTAGAACAGATGCGATTCATTCATTGCTGGTGTAACGAGTCACACTTGATAAGAGCGCCATGGTTGTGTTAAGACCAAAGAAATTCACAAAAAAAAAAAAAAAGGAAAGAAAAAATAATTAGCATATTATGAGAAGTTGCAAAATGATTTGGCGAATGTATTTCATCACCAAATCAGACTTGGTGGGCTTTGATGGCCGAATCCGTCGTGACTAGAAGCAGATTGTCAGTCGCCTGGAGAATCTTGCTGCATCATTACTGTGCTGACAGACAAGCATGAAATCACAATGTCAATATTCATACCAAAGAAAAACAATGAGTGCCATCCTGGGAATGTTTGCTGTGGTGTCTGTACACAAGTAACAGAAGACAAATTACACATGAACATTTGAGAGCCAAACGGCTGCTAGGACGCCTGTCTGTAATGTTTAACAGTTTACTGTATATTAACTATATTCATCTAGACCCTCTGAGCAACAAAGTTGACCAGAAAGATAAGTCTTGGCATCTCTTGTTGATCTGCTCTCTGATCCATCGACCCAAAATAAGCTCAGGATATTATATTTGATATCAGAGCGGGAGTCACATGTTTTTCAGAGATCCCTCCAACAAAGGCTAATTCCTCATCATTTATGCTGAATTCCAGATTCCCATCCAGCACAGAACTCCCAATACTCGGGAGATGTATTCCCATCGATTCTGCCAGCGGCTGTTTGCGTGACTGAGAAAGACAAAGTAGTGTTGGAAAGTGGGAAATGAGCAGTCGACGGAGCTCTTCAGAGGTTTTGATCTTTGTTCAGAGCTGCAGGGTTTTGCCCTGTAGCAGCTGCATCTGTCAGCATAAATGTAGTACAAGTTCCCCCAGAGAATACACCACCAGAGGCTGTGCTACAAACAATAACTATTCCTCACTTTCATGAGCTGAAAAATGTTCCATCATGCTCTATTTTCGCCCATCATCATTTCA
Organism: Enteromius trimaculatus; assembly: GCA_032361065.1. Taxonomy (NCBI): domain Eukaryota; kingdom Metazoa; phylum Chordata; class Actinopteri; order Cypriniformes; family Cyprinidae; genus Enteromius; species Enteromius trimaculatus. Next base: position 3,172,993 of record JAUMHP010000074.1, on the reverse strand, counting down.
ATTTTCCTGAAAATTAGGCTATATAACTTCACCGATGGGCTGGAAAGAGTTTTTAATGTTTCATGTTTTTGACAGTAGTCTCACCAAAGACCGCATTTATTTCATAACAAATTACAGCAAAACAGAAATATTGTGAAATATTATTACAGTATAAAATACTGTAAGTTTGAATAAATAAGTTTGAATATGTTGAAATGTAATTTATTGCAGATTTTTCAGCATCATTACTGCACTCTTCAGTGTCACATGATTGTTCAGAAATCATTTTGATATGCTGCTCAAGAAACATTTCTTATTTTCAATAACGAAAAATTATTAACGGATAATAATTATTTTTTTTTTTATTTCAGTACAGTTTTATTTCTAGCAACTTAAAACGTATTTCAGTTAGTCAAGTTACGTTTTTCTTGCTGTTTTAGCTTGTTATAAAGCATCAGTAGCATATCATTTACAGCTAATATTGGATATTTAATTGTGTCTCCTAATTCATGCTTAATAACACAAATAATTTTAATTTAACAAACCTTGGATTGAATATCCATGATCATACAGTACATTACATTGTGATGCCTAAATTCACTTGCAGCAGTTTGCATTTAGACAAAACACAACTAAATGATCATTCTGCCAATTAGCTCGCATGATCTAGTGAATATATCATGAACTAGTTTTCCCGTGGGTTTTCCTCTCTAAATCCTCACGCAAATCTCTCGCTCTCATGAGGACCTCTTTTCTCTAAATTTCTTTACTTCTGAATGCTATCAGGATTCAGGAGCATGGCTGGGAATCAGGACCTCTTGACTGTGTATTGCTCTGGGCTCCGTTCCTTATTAAAATGTAGAATTTGTTCTGAGATCCTCTGAACCCATAACTTCACCCGACTAGCTACAGCCCTGATTCTCATTACCGTACTCTACAGTGGGAACGTTTCTAGGGAAATTCAACAGACCGAAAACCTCACTGTTTATCTGTCAAAACGACAGATTTTGAACTACAAATGTTTGAAACATTGGTTAAATGGAGATTTTCATGTTAACTCAACCCATGCATGTCACTGTATTGTAAATGAGAAATCAGAAACACTACACCCCTGGCCATATAGCTCATTTCCTCATTAATAACAGGTCTTGTTCAGACAGATTACTCCAGTGTAGCTTGTGTAAGTAAATAAGCCTTTTATTAAAAATGGAGACATATATTACACATTCTGTGTATACGTGATATGTTAAACAGGTTATCTGCCATAGGCCAGAGAACTTTCTTCAGCCGAGTGACAGGAAACACGGGACTAATTAACCCTGGCTCGAGCGTGTAAATTGCTAGTATTTTTCTCTCGCAATTTCATGGCAGGAGGAAGTTCTTCTGAAATGAAGGACTACAATGCTGCTATCTCAGCAGGGGTGAGAAGTCGTCACTCTTGTTTCATGTCCTCTATTGGCTTCAAGCTGAGGAGCTTGACAGAGGTTTAATCATATTAAACCATTACCCCTGCGCTGAGAGCCTCCATGCAGTCTGCTTTCGGCCTCCTACTAGTTCTAAAAATAATTCACCCTACAATTTTACTATATATTTATTTTTAGTGGCGTTTAAGACACATATCGTTATGTTATTGCTCATACTTAAAGATAGTGATTTGGGGAGGGAAAAATGTTTTACTAAAATCATGTTTTTTTCTGATAAAGTGGTTCCTTTCAGTGGTTGTTTGAAGGGTTGCACAATTGGCCAAAAAATGTCAATATATATTATATGTTTATTTCATGCTGTAACTTATAGTAAAGAGGAATTTCATAAAACTGAATATGCATAAAACCAACAAAATTTGAAAGCTCAGTCTGTTTCATATGAAAAAACGAACATAACTCCAAGCTTATCACGATTATTGGAAGCTTGATTAAAAATAGGAATTAGATACACACAGCTGGCATTTTACCCATGACGCAGTCAAAACATGAAACTCAATTTCAACCCAACAAAACTACATTTTTGACTTAAATGAAATTGAAATGATTATTTTCGGTAAATGTAAGAGCATCACTCGTTTATGCTAGCATACTGGTAACTGTCAACAAGACAGCAAGTTCTGCACGGGCACTGCACTTCACAACATCTTTCTTTCTGTATATAAGAAATAAAAATCTGTTTTACTGAAATTGTCTTTTTCTGCAGATTGCATCTGAACACCTGACCCTTTGAAGCAGGGTCGAGAGGTATTGATTTGCACATTACAGGCCGCGGGAAATATTTGAGCGCAAGCTTGTGCAACAATAAACAAAAAAACTGCATGAACATGCATCTTTTAAGAAACCTTTAAGCCTTTAAGGTAGCAAGAACTTAATATAAAACCCTCAGAGCCTCTGCAATGTCCTGATCCCAGCAATCCTGCAGGACACACATGTGGAGTAAAGATTATAATGACTCCAAACGATGATAAAAAGAGCATTTAATGTAGAGTAATTGAAGGTTTGCTCAAAACTGCTTTAGATAATAAAAGAGATTAAATGGCTAATATACGAGAGAGATGAGATTTCAGAGCACAACAGCAGAGAGAATGTAATTAAAGAATGAGGAAGGACTTTGTCTAATCGTGCTAATTAAGAAGCATGCAAACTGGGACCTGCAATCGTCTTTAAAGCTGGATCTTTTATTGCCCTTCGGGTTTGTGAATGCGGGCAGAGCTTGAGGTGTGGAGATACACACATTTATTCCAACAGGCTCTTTGTCGGGACGGAAATGCA
>JAUMHP010000074.1:3138005-3168496 GCA_032361065.1 Enteromius trimaculatus | reverse complement strand
AGGCTCTTTGTAGGGACGGAAATGCAATATAAACTGGTTAAATTAATATATAACCAGCTTTATCCCTATTCTTTATAAATATGAAATGTTTGCAAACAACAATAAAACTAATGTTAATTATTTTGCATTATATTTAGAATTTCCTGTGATCGAAGCTGAATTTTCAGCATCATTACTGCATGATCCTTTAGAAATCATTCAAATATGTTGGTTTGTACTTCAAGTAACACTCCTGATTATTATCAATGTTGAAAACAGTTGTACTGCTTCATATTTTTGCAAACTGCAATACATTTTTCAGGACTTTAAAAAAAAAAAAGACAGTTCAGAAGAACAGCATTTCTTTGCAACAGAAATCTTTTAGAACATCATAAATGCTTTTACTGTCAACTAGTCAATTAAAAGCACTCTTGAGAAATAAACCAAACAAATCTTACAGTTAATAGTACCTAAACTCACACTTGACAGGAGTGAATGGTCAGCCTGTGTAACAGCAGCTGCTGTGTTCATGTTTATGGTTCAATTATGGCGTTGGTGTCTTCGTCTGGCGATACTGTAATGACAATCATTCATATAAGCAACGGTCTTTAGTGCCCACACACTGATCAGCAGAGAGCCCTCCGAATCAACAACCAAACCTTCTTGACTCTCTACATCCGCCAATGACGTAAATCAAATCATCTCAACCACACAGGACATTGAGTGGACACTGATTGCAATTAAAGGAGCTCTGGAGATGCAGAGGAGGACAAGGAGGTGTGAAGGAGAACACAGAGGTGGATGAGGTGTATTAAGATTGAAGTAACATTATCCTGGCCTATCCGTTCAACCAATGGACCTTCTCCATATCTATGTCTCTTCAAAAAAACAAACAAACAAACAAAAACAACATGTTTTCCGCATACTGTACATTATTGTTGCTCCTCTCAGCCCACCTTTGCTCATTGTTCTGAAAAACACTCTCACTGGCCAGCTATCCAGCCTGCTGTGATTGGCCGAACACCTCAAGCATGTCGCCGAAATGTTACACTCCTGTTACAAACACTGTGGCAACGGCAACAACACTACAGAGAGAATTAAAAAAAAAAAAAAATATTTTTCATCAAAAAAAACAACAACAAAAAATCCTCACAGCTCAGAAACACAAATTATGTGCATATTCTGAGAATAAATAATTCATAAACAGGATTTGATTATCCCCGAAAGTGCCGCTCGTCTTGGCGGGAAAAGACGCTATTTACGGAAGCTAACCTTTGGCCGGCGGGCAGAGGAATCTGTCTCAGGTGGGCTCTGTGTTTGAGATAAGCGCTTTTGCCCATCTCTTTATTCAAAGCCTGCGCTGCCGGTGGCTCTTCTTCCATAATCACAGAGCATTTTCTCTGCCAGTAACACAGTTGCTGGAGTCAAGACTGCTGGGCCATTCAGAGAAACAACAGGAAGTGACCATCGGATGACCTTATCTTTGTTTGGAATTAACTTCAGTATTTGCTGAATATGGCAAGGCCAGTTCATTATTGCGGTCTACCAGACGGACAGTTGTTATCGCTTCATCAGACGCTAGACGATTATCACTGGAACCATTGCTGAGACAAAGACAAACTGGAATTCTGCCACTGAAAAACATGATTATTCATGACAGGGCAGCATAAGCTCTGCAAAGATGAACAACGCACAAAAGACACACACGAGAACCAAAAACACAAGAATGACTGAAATATGATTGTGTTTACTTTTAAGGGATAGTTTGTCCAAAAATTTAAATTCTGTTTTTATTTATTTGCACACAGGCGATTTCAAACCTTTATGAATTGAATACTGCTGCTAAACATAAAAACAGATATTTTGAAGAATGTTTCCTGTTCCCATTGACTTTCATAATATTTCCCCCCCATGCAATTCAATAGGGACCATCAACTGTTTGTTTACTAAGATTCTTCAAATGATCATGTTTCACAGAAATATGAACCACTTAAACCAACTTAAAGGTATAGATGATTTTGGGTGTGAACTCTCTAAACATCTTATATATTTGTATGTAAGAGTGCGGGTGTTGGTTTGAAATGACATAAGATGAATAAATGGTGAGAGAATTGACTCCCTGACTCTAATCAAGCACACCTAAAACTCTTTTTTTAAACCCCATTAACACTGTCAGAAAGGAGACCCAATTCAGATTTTTTGCTAATATGTGGCACAGATCGGATCTGTTCTATGACAGTGTAAACATCAAAATACACATGCATTCAGATATTTCAAGATCAGTTTTAGGTACTGTATACTTGAAACATCCAGGGAGGTGTGTTGAGACAAACTCTGCAGGACACTGGCCAGGACAGTTGACCTGCATCCAAATACATACTTTCTGAAAGTATGTATAATACAAATTTCTGAAATTCCTCCTAACTCTGCAGTCTCTCAATACTCAATCATTCATAAAGAAAATGTGCTATTCACTCTATTCATTGAATGTGAAAAATGTGTTAGTTTCACTTTAATGAAAATGTTATTCCTCCATCATGAAGCAATTACCGCACAGTATTTAGACTTTTTGTTTCCATGGCATAAAATTCTGTGACAGCAACCGTTACCTGCCAGTTTTAAACTCCAAATGGGAGGGTGGAGCTACTCAAAGTATAACTGTAAAATATTAACAGCAGACAATTTGAACTTGGTATACTGTATACTTTTCTTTTGCTCTCAAGTGAAACTAATGGCCAATGGGGGAAAAGTAAGTGTGCTTTCTCTGAGCAGAAACTCTTTGCTTAAAGTGGTTAAAAAAGAGGGAATTATATTTATGAGGAGCTGCTGAATAGCTCATGTAATTATGGCTAAGACAAGACTAAATTGTTTTGAGTGGGAGGATGTTACACACAAACGCTGTCAACCCCTGTTACACAATATGCATAACGGAGAAAAGAGCTTTGCTAACAGTGAAAGAGTTGCTGTCGATTAGTGTTTCAATTCCATCCAAATTAACATACATATAACACATTTGCACATCAGGATGTGCTGATAAACTGATTTAAATCATTTGCATTTCATCTTTATGGACAGTAGTCATCATTTAAAATCAAGGTCAAGGACATGATACAAAAGGCAGCTATAGATCGAGGTGGGTGTTTATAATGGCAGCTATAAGGCTGTCCGTTAACATGTTTTATCAGTGTGATTAATTACAAAAAAAAAATCAATCAATCTAATTAGGGATGTCACAATATACTAGTATTGATGATAACAGTGATTTTTTACAAATGTTTGTTCAAACAAAGTTTTCATTTTCTACATTTTCTTTAACACTGGTGTGCCTCAAGGCTCGGTTTTAGGCCCTCTTCTGTTTATTACTTAACCTTTAAATCACATTTTTCATTAATTTTGAATACATTTACATTGTTATGCTGATAACACCCAACTCTAAAGTATTTGCTTTCAAAACATAACTCACAAAGGCAATGCAAAGGTAACTATGTTGCAAAAATGATGCTACAAAACTGGCAAACTCTGCCAAAAATCCAAGTTCTTTCTCAAAATAAATTATTTATTAGCAGTGGCTTACAAATATACTTAATCATTATGAAAACACAGAAATGCCTTCAACACAGATAAACTATATATTGTCGCAGACGAGTAGTCTTTGTCCTTACATTTTCTAAGCCAAGTTTTTTGTTGTTAATTAGTTGCAAAAAACCCCAAACCCACTGATGTGCCAAACTATCAAAACCGAGCCAAACCGAACCACATAGCTCTAACCACAAAATCTAAGGTACGTATTAAATCATGGACTAACTATATTGTTGCAATCCTACTTTAGATGTTGAGAAAATTAAACATGGGTTTGTCCACAAAATTGAAAAAAGTACAAAAACCTTTACCATCCTCTGATTTCCCAACTTCATAAAATGAGAAAAAAGACAATCAATCTGAGACACTCAAATAACTTCTTTTGCTCTTCCACTCATCTCATTGTTCACTGCTCTGAACTCCTAACAATTTCGCTACTCCATTTATTCAGTTGGCGCAGGCAGTAGATACAGAGCTGTGGGCTCTGAGTCACTGCTAATGACTGCTGGGAAGCAGAAAAACTAGATAAAGTGGGACGGGTTTAATTTTCTGGTGGAAAATGGGCACAGTACGAGCCATATGATAGAAGACTAGCTGCTCACGACAACAGCGGCTCAGCCCAAAAAGCAGTTCCTCACATGTGCTCATCTGACAACATCCTGCCGACTACACTAGTGTCGGACAGAAGTCTGGGCAGCGGGTGGGGCATTTATGCTTGGACAGGAAGATGTAACAGGACATGACCCCACCTTCTGCTAGATCTCTAATATCAGACATTGCCATGGCAACTGGTAATGTTATTTGCAGAAGACAGTGGCAGTTTCGGGAGTACAAGGACCTGCTGGAAATCGGGCACAGCAGCGTCTTACTAATCACTAAACACTTATGCCACCGCAGCAAGAGATGTAAAGCTCAAACAGCAAGCTCTATTTTAGTGGTAAAGCACTTCATGAGCTTTATAGTCTACTCGAACGGTACAATTAAATGAATGAGTTCGACAATTCAAGGATTTTCAAGGAAATTCAAGGAAAATTTTCCTTTACTGGCACTGGGGGTTTAATACCTTGGTGCATTCCCTGCTACACAAGCTTCTTCTCTGGTTGATGTTTGGGATGCTTCCTCAACAACAGCTGCCAGTGGCGGGACATGATCTGATGCTGGGGTCTTCTGTTTGCTCGTCTGGGGCTGTTCTTCCTCGTCGTCCTCCTCTACCTCCATCCTCTCCTCTTTCCCTTTTCCCTCGCTTTCATTGTCACTCTCTTCCCCGAGGATGTCATCCACCTGCCCAAAAGATTTCCATATTCAATTAAAGGCTCTGTCAATGTTTGTTTGTACATGTCAAATTGTGGTATAGTTATTATTTATATTATGTTCTCCCAAGACCAGAGTTAGACTACTACAAAGTCATAATTTAGTCCAACATTTTCCACACTCACTTCAACTCTGAAATAAACAGCCTTTAAGGCTTATGTTAAAAAGTCTCTTTGCCTGTAAAATGCAACACACACACACACACACACACAGAAGCAATGGTTTTGCTCGGGCTCTATTCTTTAATGAAAGCCTCTTTGTTCCTTTTTGACTGATGTCAGTTGTTTATTTATTAAAAATGTTTTCCTGAGTGTTTTTTGTCAGAGTGGTTCAAAACTTAGTAATTTTTTATTTTTGTTTTTGCTGGGGGTTTTTTTTGCATGGAATTTGAACAAATGTACAAAAAAATGTATTCAATGAGCCGAATGACTCATAAAAAAGACACCTTGCTGTTCACAGAGAAAACTGACTGGCCAGAGGAGATGTGAACGATAAAACATGCAAAATGCAAAAGATTTACACCCACTCATTCAGAGAAAGAGTGAAATTAATGAGTCTATGGCTGCATAAATTACTGCAAAAAATTACACTTTAAAATGATTTTTTTTTAAAATAGGAAAAAAATTAAGCTTTGGCAAATAATATGTAGTTTGGCAGTCATAATAAATATGTACAAAATTAAAAAATTATACATTTTTTTTTACCAGATGGGAGAAAATATTTTCCTTTTTATATTGGTTTCAGCTTTGTAAAATTTTACAAGTTATTTTCCTTTACAAATTGATGGTCGAATTGAGAAATTAAGACCTAAAAAAGATCTAAAATAAATAATAGGGTTATTCCATTAAAATACACAACATTTTGAAACGGTCTCGTTGTCTCAAAAAAAAAAAAAATCCAAAACCATTTTTAAATGCAAATGTGTAATCCCATGACATAATGAACATCTTACTTAAATTAGAAAGTTGCAGAAGTTTAGTTAAGTTATTTCAACAAAACTTTTTTGTTTTCATAAGTCTTTTTGAACTGAGTTACGATGTGTGTCCATAGTGCACTGAACACTTCCAAAAAAATTCAATTTGTCACGATATGACCCCTTTAACGTGTACGAATGTTAGCACTCAAGAGTTTAGCCTTGGTCTGGGCTTTCACTGATACATGTTAGTGCTTTCATAAAGGCAGGCTGGGGGCTCGGATCACCCCAATTATTCTTAGCAAGAGCCGTTAGACAGGCACTGGCAAAAATGATCAGCAACTTTACAAACGACTGATCTCTCTACTTGCCCAGTGTAATTGCTCTCTCCTCCTCTTGGGAATAGCAATCACACACACCATTTTCCCCCTTCTGCTTATTATTACAGTGAATGAAGCCCCTGAAACACCCTGCAGAAAATATGCCAAAGCCATGTACACAGGTTATAAATGAGCTCAAGGAAGGGTGCTTAAAAAATAGCCCCACAGAACTTTTTCCAGTTTAATCTGACAGATAAGCGTAATGAGGGGGAAACATTTAATTAAAAGTAGACTGTTTGTGAGGAGTGCTATCTAGAATCTTCTTAGTAGATGGAACAATCCCCAGGCACCCCTGGGATGCAATTATGAACGGCACCATAGTAAATCTAAGAAGTAAATTAAAGTCATACTTTAAGGCAAGTTCGAACACTGAAGGAGCAATCAACTCCGCCTTTAGCATCAGATGAAAGGTCAAGAGCAACATTATTGCATTGTTCACTAATAATTTAATAGTAAATGCTGATTATTTATAACATTAAGAGTTGAGCTGGTTCATTAGTAGTCAGGTCAAACTAGAGAAGTGTATGTCCAATGTCTTCTACCATTTCTTAATATGAAATAGTAATTGCGATCAATTTTTTTTTGCGACTGCCCTACATCTTGCTAGTAAACAAGTCAATCACAGACCCCATGCACTGAAAACAAGAATAGCGTTCAAGCTAATCAATATAATATATAATATATCAGCAACTCTAAACTGACCTAGTGCTGCTGTAATGCAGTCATAATTAGATGAGCGAGGAAAATAATAAGTCCAAACAGATGGAGCAAAGAAAGACAATTCCCCAAAGTCAAACAGATGCACAAACATCAGCTTTACTGGCTGCACAATGTATATATGCACAGTGGTTCCCTCATAAATAGTGGTAAGGGGATTCTGAATGCATACGGACTCAAACATACAACCTGAACTGATCTCTCATGTTCACACTTCAACTAAGATATTTTGGATGCATCTCTAAAATGACGGAAAATTACGTAACTAGGGGGAGAAGAATGGTATATAGTTTTTTGTTTATCGTAGCATCGCAAAAAAGAAGTTAGGCTACTGATGCCACATGGACAGTTTTACAAATGTATTTACTATGTTTCTGGACCTGGAAACATTTCGGTTGTTTTGCTTTCTATGGAGGGTCAGACAGTTCTCATTGAAGGTCTTACAGGTTTGGAACGACATGAGGGTGAGTAACTGACAGATTTTCATTTTGGGGTGAACTAACCCTTTAGCACACATTACACTGAAGATTTGGATTTATTGCATGGAGCACAGCCAACCCAAATCAACCCTGGAAAGCAAGCACTGGCTCCAGGGCTGACAGCCCACCATTACCGGCGCATACTTAGGAGAGACACCCCCATATTTGGTAGTGTTTTATTAAAACATTTGATCACTGTATAGTTACACAAAGATGCATGACTCTATAAGGTCATAGCCTTTGATAAAACCTCATTATATAAATAATCTTACAATGCACATACTTCCACTTTTGCTCATGACTTTGCAAACTCCTGCAAGCAAAGGCCCACAATAACAGAAGTTAAATCATTAAGAAAACAGAGCAAAGTTGAGAACATGTTTTCAGTGTCAGAGTAGTAATAGGTTCAACCTTTGGTTTATCAGCATAAGTGATATTTTATTAGTTTATTATATTTTATTATTTTATCAATTATTGAATGTCATTATGTTTCCTTGCAAGGGAGTCGTATATGTGGGCAAAGTACAAAATCAAAGCCTTTTACTTTGTATTAGCTTTGAAAAACGAAAACTGGCAAGCGTCATTCCCAAGTTAATAAAAGCAGAGACTCAGCAAGCCCCCAATTCACTGACAGGCAGAGAGATATTGGGAAAGTGATGGTGGCTCACTGCTCGCCAAGGGAGAATTTTTAATACTTCAAAATTTACTTTCAGACACTAGAGTTTTGACAAGACTGCAATCGAACACAGACCCGTCAAGTTAAAAGCAGCACTTATATTACATGTCTTCCCTAGTTTGAGTTTAGTCTTTGATAAAATTCTCAAAAAGAAGGAACAGCAGTTGCCCAGATGATCTTGGTATAGAAAAGCATGCTAAACATATATACTCACATAAAAGCAACCAGCAAATTTCCAGTGGAAACATTCTTAATTATTAAAAATTCTACACATTGAATTCTATAAGGTGATAGACTTGGACTACAAAAAAAACTTTATTTATTGGGTAAAATAGAAAAAACGGTGATGCACAAGGCTTAACTTTTTAAGTAAAAAAGGAGAAAGTTGCCAGAAGAAATACCAAATTTTCTATAAAATTATTGGCATTTGCAAATCACTTTATAATTAACAAACTTCCCGAAAGGAATTGATCTTGGCATCTTATGTACGCAAATGTGAAGTCCTGGGAAACAGAAGGTTCTCAGGCGCACTGTGGGTTTGCTTCTCTCATTCTCAGCTCAGTGAGGAGTCAAGCACTGATATATTAAAAAAAGCCATTCAATTACATATCTCATCACTCTTGCTGTGTAAATGCATTACATGCTGTCTGAGGCTTTTTGAAGTTTAAGGCCACCATCAGCGCTACAGCTCCATGCAGACACATGGCTGGGGAAAAATTGATAACATTGAATATTTCTGCTGTGCTTTTAACTGACGTCATACTCAAAGACCCTGCTTGGATGTGGCCATTGCAAAGCACTGCCATAAAAATGAACTAAATGCATTAATTACTAAGCTATTTTATACATTTGCACTATGTTGAGCGGTAGTAAGGTAGTAAGTAAGTAGTAAGGATCAGTGTCAGCACCTCTACACTTAATTCTCAGCTGTAAAAGGAGGACTTTTGGTAGGAAGCGATTTGCTTCTTTGAGTAAGTGAGTAAATGAATGAATAAATTTATTTTCCCCAACCACCACCATTGCACATACCATACACTAGCTACAGGTGGAGAGGACAGAAGGGGATAGAGCAAATCAATGGATGGGGATTATTAGAAGGTCAAGAATGACAAGGGCAAGAGGAGGGAATTTGACCAGGACACCAGGTTTACACCTCTACTCTTTATAAGAAGTGCCATGGGATATTTAGTGACCAAAGAAAGTCAGAACCGCAGTTTAATGCCTCATTCAAAGTATAGTGCTTTCCCAGGAGGACTCTCATCAAGGAGTAGGCTTACCCCTGCTTAGCTTAAGTGGGAACCCGTCTTGGGCTACAGGGTGATATGTCTGTAACAGGATGTATCTGAGGCTTTTGCTCAGGATTAAGTGGACAGGTGGGAGCATAACATGGAACAGAATGGTGACAACAGAAAGCCAGTTACTGTCCTGGATCGTGAAGCATGTTAGAGCCGAGACTGAGGTCATTTGATGTAGTCTTAAGTATGTCAGGTAATGTGTTTTTTTGTATAAGTGGCTGAAAGAGTTTTCTCCACAAGATGTCTGGGCCAAAACTGAGGGTGCAAATTTATGACATCTAGGAGGGACTGGAACAACAACCGCTCAGTGTCAAAAGGACTCAGTTCAGTTTGTACAACTGAGAAAAGACCCCAGAGCAGACCCAGGAGGTGCTAAATGAACTACATGTCTTGGCTGGCCTGGGATAACTTTGGGATCCCCCAGGATGAGCTGAAGGAAGTTGCTGGAAAAAGGGCATGCAGACAGCCTGCTTGAGCCCCATTCACACTACAAGGGACACACAACGACAAAGTAACACAATCCCATTCATTTCAATGGAGATCTGGAGATTTTAAACCGCAACAGTATCTTTCAGCGGCAATTGGCGACTAGATGGGGCATGTCCAGCGATGCAACAAAGTTCAGAATTTTTAACAAATGAACAGTGACTTTCAGGAGCAACAGCCAATAGGAGATAAGACAGAGCTCGTGATCGTTCTCCTCTCAGCCGTATATAAACACACAATGGAAAAAAGTAGGCTTTGTTTCTCATTCATTTTCATGTGAAAGCGAAAAACTCACCGCTAGTGTTAACACAACTTTGGCCTGAGTGCACCACAACTCAGTCACGTATAAACATCTGGGGAATGAATGAGTGTCAAGCTGTGGCATTTGTGAAGGAAATCCGGGTTTAATTCTTGTTCTGTAGGTCAGCTTTCACTTCCTTTCACGGAGAATGAACTCTTGAAATTATAAATATGCAATACAACGTTGGCATCCAACACCTGGGCTTAGGGAAGCACCTCGACCAACGACATTCCCAAAGGTTCAGCACAGATGTAGCTATGGCAAAGCAGTGTGGTAAAAAGTAAGTGAAAGTATAAAATGTTGAACTGTCGGGATGTGCCCTTCTGCGCTTGGGTGGTTTATGGCTGATGGTGCGTTCCAAACGAGATATATCACTCTTCGCAGGACACTCTAGAGTGAAAACAATCATGGCCACCTTACTGAAGGGTCGTTCCAGACTGAAGTGCTCAAAACTGTCCACTTTGAGAAGAATATTGAAGGGCGAGTATGGGATGACGCCACATAGAAACAGTTGTTTGGTCCCCTACAACCCTTCATAAGGGCATAGGGATGAACCCTTTCGAATGGAACGCAGGCTGAGTGAAAAGTCATGGGAAAGAGGGTCAACACCTCTAAATCTGAGGCTATGATTCTCACTGCAAAAGGTGGACTCCTCACTTCGGATGAACTGTTTCCCCAGGTGGACAAGTGCAGATCTCTCAGCCTGTTGTTCAGGAGGGAGGGAATATTGGAGCATCACAATGACATGTAGAGAAGTATAGTGACAACAGTACTGAACCCTCTTTATTGGGCACATGAGGACTGTCCTTTTATTTTGTAATTGAGAAGGTGTGTTTGATGGAACTAGAAGAAATTGGTTAGACAAGCTTAATTGGTGTGTACATATAACGCAAGTCAACAATTTTTTTTTTTTTTTCCTAAATTGGTAAACTGTCTAAATGAATAATTAACAAGATAATTTCCCCCTACCATTTTGCATAATTGGTTTCGCGAAAAACAAAAACAAACATGTGCTTAAAAAAAGGGGGGAAAAAGCTGTACATAGACATAGCTGTACATGTAGACATAAGCACATTTTTATATGGTGTCAACATTAAAATACTTCCAGTCTAGTAAGAGTTGGACTCTAAATAAGGTCTGGATGAGAGTCACAAGGGAGTCTGGTATGGAAGCACTTATATCCAAAATCCAAAACTAGAGGTGAGACTTGCGCATGACTACCCTTATTCCCATATGCACATATCTTGCAGGAAACAAATTAGAAGAATTTTTTGCCCGGTGCACGAGGGCACAAAGGCTTAAAATAAATGCGGTGCAAAGTATCAGGTGGGAGGCCATGCAGATTTGCCTGCCAAATCCTTGCACCCAAATAACAGTCAACCCCCACTAATTTGGAAAGGAACTTTTCATAATGTAGCAGCTGTCTTGGTGAAAACACGAAGGCCGACTGGGAGTGCGTCACAAAGAGCCACCGGGGAGGAAAAAGCATTTGGACATGTTACATTATTCATAACCTATAAGGTAAAAGATATTGCATGAATTCAGTGGTGCTATGTAAAGTTCCCCAACCCCAAATGTTAAAAGTCACCTCAAGGCTGAAGTCGAGCTGCCTTACTGTACGGCCCATCACCGCACAGATGAATTATTCATTACAGCTTCAGTGAAATATACAGCACAGATTTTGTAATATCTCAGAAGGTTCCTATGACTCCACACAGCGGTTTCCCACAGTAAAAGATGAACGCCCAAAGCTTGAAAGAAGTCTCAGGAGAGAGAAAATGATGGCGCTCCTGCTATGTAGAGATCTCAAAATGTAATACTAGGCTTATAGCCATCATTTCTTTCAACATGACCAAACTCAGATGATGTCTGTCCCCTTCAAGTCAAATTAAAAGAATAATAAATCAGTGTTTTTTAAAAAAAGTGCAAAGTTGTTGACTCAGTTTTTAGGTTTTTGTTTTTATATTAAAAAAAAAAAAGTTACAAAATAAATATTTGTAGATATTTTTCAGCAATAATTTTTTAATGCAATTGTGTTATATTCCCAATTCTGGGTTCACATAACATTCTGAAAGTACTATAATGCTTTCAGAAACCTTGTAATAATCAAGTGTGTGTATTTTAGCATTCAGCATATCCAGCCAAATATTTTGCAATACTGCCAATAAAATCCTCTGTGTTTGCACTGGGAAAGAACTCTCATGACGAGACAAGGTCAACAAAAAGTACACTGCACTCACTGAGAGCACAAACAACCTTGGTACCAATTCAGTGGCCTGGAATCGGAAATATATGAGGCAGCGCAAGTGAAGTCTGGAAGTATAAAGAAATAAAGGATGTTACATAAATCTTCCGGGCATAGAGTTTGTGCAATTTGCTGGAGAGACAAAACTAAAATAGTGAGCCTGGACTCACAGTCAGGCATACAAATTCTCTTTTGTTTGAACAAAGGCTTGGTTTTCAACTGTGAACTGATGGGTTGCCTGCAAAAATGATTAAACCAAGCCAATAGCATTGGGGCGATCTAAGCTGTACGTGGCAACAGTCAAGCCTCAACAATAGAGTCATAATGAACGCCAATTTTTTTTTTTTTTAAGTGTACATTCACCACTCCATGTGAAATATTTTCGAGCTCCTACATCTTACAATAAAAAAACGCATTCTCTTTGAAGCAACAAGCTCAAGCTGTGAATGCTGTGGGATAACTAAAGAGCTTCAGTCTGGCCTACAGAGACAGCGGCCTAAAGACCTTTAGATCTTCAGCAAGATCCTGAAGCTGCTCTGTAAACATTCAAGCCATCAGCTTTTCAATTCTGGTCACGTTTCTATTAAAAGCTTTGTTAACTGCATGACAAAAAGAACATCTGCGTGTCTAATGCAATAGAATTTGGCGTGGTGCATCTTCACATGGCAAAAAATTCAGTATAGAAATGTATTACCAGGGCATATTTAGTTATTAAAATCAAGTTTAAAATCATATTTAAGAACACCGTATGTCCATGCACATCTCACATAACCATCCACGACATAATATATTATAAACACCATGAAATAAACTGCCCTAAATCATCAACAGTTATTACTTGGCATAAATGAATTGTATTGACTTGCAGAAGGCTTTTAAACTGCACAAGCACAACAGTGAAGCATTTTTACTTCGCTCACATTCACTTCATTAAATCACATTTAAAGTTCATTAAAGAATTTTCTAATTTTTAAAAGAATGTCCTAACATTGAGCCAAGTCACAGCATCAGACATCAAACGACCCTCAATTTTAGTTCTGGAATCATTCAAGACCAGAGGACTGAGACCAAATCCTGCCTCCTCTTTTTTTTTTTCCTCAGCATAAACCTCTGAAAAATTTAAAGAGCTGAGAGACAGAGAAAGAGTTTCCCATCATCTCTTATTATGTTGCTCAAAATGACAACTCGAGAGGATAATTTCATTCCTGTCTGGGTACCAGGCTTTTCAATTAGAAACAGCGGAGCTTTAGCTCTGGCTTGAGTAGAGATGACGGCATTGATGATGATTACAGAGGCTCACAGTGACCTGAGTGACAGCGTGCTCTGTCCCACAGTTCTGCCTGACCGATGCTTTCAGAGACATCCTGACATTGTCAGTATTCTCAGTTAAAAACTAAATGACCGCTTGTCATCTAAATGGTGCACATAATAACATAAAACTAAAATGTACAAATATTAAGACAAATCTAAAATGACACATAAAAGCAATAAGTTGTTTCATAACAGCATCTGGAGAGGCAGAAATGAAGACCGACATAAATAAAGACTGAGATGACCCCTGGGGTCCGTTCTTCGTACGTCGCTAACTCAGTTAGCTGGATTTGATCATTGTGGATTTGTCCTGATCTTGGATTGTTTAGTTCTTCGACGCTCATCCGGGACTTGCTGTCATAGCAACAGGTCCGAAAGCTTGAACCTGCTCGGGAGCAGGTTTATTTCATGTAAACAATATTTAGGCTGCACTCCTGGTGGGTTATGATTGATTGAAACCAACGCACGAAACGCGCAATAATCCAAGACAACTCAACCCAGCCATACTAATAATCAACAACAGGTGTGCTCGAAGAACCAAATTAGCCACATCGTAATTAGCATTATATGTGTCAATTCATCTCGGATGTATCAAACGACGTACGAAGAACGGACCCCAGGTCAGCACTTCTGAACTGAGCAACAAAAGCAAACAGTGCCAGAGAGCACCAGTCCTTTATGTCGTAATCCAATGTGACGTGTGGCCAGGACCGAAGAGTCCACTTATGCAATTTACTGCTGAGACTATACTAGCTTCATTTACTGAGACATGAGTCAAAGCCCTTGTAAACGTGACTCTTCTACTTTAAAATAGGTCACTGATGACAGAATTTGCAAAGTGACAATTGGGCGGCCAAAGTTAACAATCTCCTTTGTGTTGATTGATAAATAATTCAGGAAGATGGCTTTAGGGAAACCAGTGTCCAAAATAAACACCAAATAAATCAAACGCAATACAAAAACAGGGTTTGGAGAGTTAATCTGCTGTTGGTTAGAGATGTACAATATATGCTGCTTATTTTCAGAAAATGCTAGAGTTAATGGTGTCTTTCGCAAGGAAAAACAGCTAAATAATTAAATTGTCATATTTGAAAACATACTTTAGAAAAACATTGGGTAACACATTTTAATGAACGGTAAGAAAAACTGACCCTGATCAGATTGTACTTGTAATAAAAATCATTTGCAGCATCTGTACAGCATGGTGGAATTTAATGATTACAATTTATGTTCTTCAAAATAAATTTGAACAAACCGTTCATCCAAAAATTAAAAGTCTATCATTCATAGTCATCCAAACCCTTAAAGAGACAGGTCACCCAAAAAATGTAATGTGATGTTGATCTGTTTACCGCCAGGGCATCCAAGATGTAGGTGACTTTGTCTCTTCAATAGAACACAAACTAAACTCACGCCTTTGAGAGTCAACATACACCGACAAAACCAAATGAAACCCTGAGGCTCGTGACGGTAACTTGAGGTCTATTGCTATCAGAATTTTTAATTTTTGGTTGAACGTCATAAATTTCTCACTTAAATATTAGTAAGTAGAACAAACTACTCTAAAGAAAAACATGTTGTTTTGGACACAGCTTGCCAAATAAGACAACAGAGCCACTTGTGGGTGTACAAGCCATCTTTGAAAGGCCTTTGATAGAAAAGCTATTAGCTGTAATCAAATTTCAGAATCACTGAACACAAACAGACCTCGATTATCAAATCTCTGCTAGCTGGACCACTGTGATTGAAGCAAATAAAAAAATAAATAAATAAAATAAGCCTTGCCTTGAAACAGCAGCGAATTACACAGGACATAGTTCTGGGAAGTGTTTTTCTGAGAGGCACATGCTGGTATGAAAGCATTTCCCAGCTGGTGTCATTTCTAATGCACTGATACCTGCATCAGCAGTGGGTGCTCTCTGAGGCGACGGGCTGATGAAGCCTTATCAATCAAACATTTCACTCGCCGTGTCAGATGATGATCACAGAATCAATGCCTCCAGGTGTGTTAAAACGTTCGGTGTCACTCTAGATGACGAGTGGGTCTCAAACGCTCGCAGGCCACCCACAGCACATTCCATGATATATATCAAATTTGAAAGTTCTGATTTGATTGGCTGGCTTTATGCAATGTATGCATCAGGCCCACAATACTACAAAGCTGTTGACTCAACTGTGTCTAAATACGTTTAGATAGCCTTCCTTCGTTGCTTGTATATTGTTTTTATATAATAATAATAATATTATTATATTTATTTCTCTTATTGTAATCTACCCACCCTTTTTAATGTTTTATTTTTCCTCTTCATAAGAATACAGATAGTCATACTTTTACTACTTCAACCTTCTTTGTTAATGCTCTCCTGAAAGCGTTTACACATTTTAATCTGTTTTTTTTTTTTTATTTAATAAAAAATATGTGGGGAATAAAATCAATGCACTATTACATCCCCCTATAAGATTTTTATAATATAAATCACAAATAAACAAAATCATAATTCATGAGCAGTAGATCACAAGAGGTATTTGCATAAATATGAAGTATTCATTGATTGTCAACCGCTCTGTAAAACATGCAGCAGCACCACATTTCACATTATGCAGCACTCGTATTTATTTCATGAAGTCATAGCTTTTTGAAGTTATATTATCACTTTAGGATGTTTTTCGTGTTTCCTGGTTTTCCGTCCGCAAATATAAGGCTTCTTAAAATGATAATTAAGGTGATTGTTATAGACATTTAATTTATATTTTATTTTTTTAAGGAGCACAGTCTAAGCTCCTGCCCAACAGGACTTGGTCAGGGTCGTTACACTTGGGGTCACAATCAGGTGCTGAAACCTATTGCAGATACCGTCAGCAGAGAGATCGGTAAAGGTGGCCGAGGGAGTAAGACCACTCGCTCAATCGCATTTGTTAGAGCAGGAAAACAGCCACAAGGAGGGAGGATGGCACCAGTAGGGATCCTGGCATCAGCCAAGGACTGGAAACTCGCTGTGGATTTGAAGAAGCAGCTAAAATTCCCCGAGCACATTGTCAGAACAACTATGAGGCCAGGTATTACTCTGGTCTCAGAGAGTACCAAGAATATAATCATCACGGAGCTGACCGTGCCATGGGAGGACCGCTTGGGAGAAGCCCACGAAAGAAAGATGAGCAAATATGAACAGCTGGTCAGAGACTGCTGGAAAGGCTGGAAGGACTGGAATTGCAGGAACAACAAGGAACAGGGCCATTAAGAATACCACCTACGCAGCCGAGAAAGCCTCGAGATGTCTAGGTGCATCTGAAGATGTGTTTTAAGATCTATATTTTTTTAAGGAGAAGCAGGAACTTTGGCATGTATGCTTCTAAATAGTTTACACACATGTATTTTTGACTACTGCAATGCCCTTCTCACTAGCATTGTGTCTGCATTATCAAACTATATGTTCCCCTTAAATACTTGTTATAAACATAAGGAAATACTCTCATGTCTCTTAGGTCTTTGCAATGCACTGACTAATGGTTAGGATAATGTTCACTTTGTAACACTGCTCCTGCCATTCCTTCCTCACATGAATGACAACAGACCCCCATTAAGCTGTATAATCAGCCCCTTTTAACATAAAGGGTTCCTGCAGGTTCAGGCTGAACACCTTCACAATCTTGAAGCTCTGTGGTGAACTAAAACAGTAAGAATGTTTCTGGTACTTGCTTTTTAATGTCATTTCTGCATCACTTTGGTAAGATAAGAACACACTAAAGGTGCTATTAAAAAAAGGTAGCAAAGGAGGTTAAACTTAAAAAAAAAAAAAAAAAAAAATCAACTTAGAAAATGCAGCAACAGCTGCTTGTGGAATAGACACCCAGAATTTATAGTGTAGGGATGGTCATTTAATGAAACTCAAATGTAAATATTCTAATATTTTAAGATATTGACTTTGACTTTCATGAGCCCTAATCAACAAAATTAAAACCAATAAAAAACATTTTTTCTTTACATTAAATGAATCTGGAACATATCAAAATTTCACTTTTTTTAAAAAAAATTAACTTAACATTTTTAGAGATGCATCTGTGTATTTAAAAAGACATCTCTTATGCGTACGAAGGATACATTTATTTAATCAAAAAGAAAAAACACTGTAAAAACAACAATATTGTGAAAACCATATAAAAATCTTTGAGCCGTGCATAAAACATAAGGCTCCAGTTCTCACTCTTAGATTAACCTGAAAGCATGTGACACAGACCCATAAAAAAGTTAAAGCAATGCTGCTCTAAAACTCTCCCGACGAGTATAAATCTGTAAGTCTATTATTTGCACTGGAATTGTATCATACAATTATCATCAGCCATAATTATGCACTGCTGCCCTATATGGCCCTGTAATGCAATACATCCTACAGCTGCAAAAACGGTCCTCTATTCTTGACAACTTAAGTGCTGAGTCTGGAGTGGGTGGGTTTATGGAGTCATTTTTATAAAACCATGTTTAATTATATGAAAGTGAATATATTTGGAGAGAACCATGCATATGGATACAGACCTTTAACACCCAGCGTCTGTTATTCCAGTGACTTCATTTGCATTTTCAAACATTTGAAAGTGACAAAAAAATTTGCAACTCTGATAGTGAATGCAGAAAAAAACATTCTGTTTGGTTTTTGTTGCAGAGAGGGCGAAGGCAGCACTTAGCTTTGCTACTAGCAACCTTTCATTTGAAACAAAGTGAATTCACACCCCTCGGCTTTACCTTTCAGCCTTTGTGGAGTACTATTTTTTGGGAGAAGAGGCAGAGATAAAGGGCAGCAGACAGAGAGAAGACAGTGTTCTAATTTCTCAACTTCTCAGCACTTAACATGGTGCTAGCAGCGGTGAGGCAGGGCCCGAAGACAGCTGAGGTGTGAAATGTGCAATGAAACCGAAAACGTGGTGCTAGGACTGCAATCACACACACTTCTCAGAGAACGGATTCACGATAACAAATATACCAGTTCACAATAAGGTACAACTCATTTTACACAAAACAATGTGACTTATGCAATTATACTAAATCTGTTTACACTTCTATTTTGGTCCCACTTCATATTAAGCGTCCCTTATAACCGTTTACTTGCGTAGTCACTAGATGTGTACGTAGTGTGTAACTACGGTGTAAGTACACATTGCTACATGGCATCTACAGCTGTAATGTTTGTGTAACTACACACATGTGGCTTTAACTGTGGTAATCATGAACTGTGTATGCTACTATAAAAGATCAGTGGTTCATTTTAATAAAAACTCAGAATCAGAATAACTAAATTTCACCAGGTTAAAATGTGGTTGTTACAATTTATTTTTTTTTTTACAGTTGTTGCCGTTTTTGGGACTTTACAAATTTGCATCTGCAACTCAAGCTACTACTTTCAAATGTGATAATATTTGTAAATGTAATATTAATTTTGCAACCTGCACTGCAAACTGCGCTGAATAGGCATCAAAGTCAAGCAACACAAGCCTGTTTCATGATTTGAAACAATATCTCATTAGAAAAAGAGTTAACATGTTTATTTAGTTAAAGAAACATTACTAGAGGATTGTAAAGAATTCAAATCATGTTTTCGAGCAGAGTAAACATAACGCGAACACCCAAAATGTTCACGTCTTTCTTGGTTCATGCTATTTTTCCCCCAACAAAATCACCCCAATCATGCTACAATGATTATTTCTTTCTAAATAGAGCTATTCAAGTCACCCGATTCAAATTCTTGCAATTCTTTGTCATAGAAATGGTGTTGGGTTTTGTTCTAGTGCCAGTGATTGGCCAGGGTAATATGGGATCCTATCATAAACTGATTTAACTTGAAAACCAACCGATGACAACGCATGGCTGTGGCTGAAGCTGGCCTTCAATATTTCTTTCCATATCTCTTTGAAGACCATTTTTCCTCAACTAAAAATCTAATCTGCAAAAATCCCTTTTTACAAGCAAACTCCACATTAATTTGAAACAGCGATGCGTACCAGATCTTATCAGGAAGCAGTGGATACCATGAACACATAAAGCACCCAAACGCCAATCTTCTGGTCAGAGCAAACAACTCAACTGATACAATCAGGAAACAGTATGCAGCAGTTGTTGTTTGGAGAATGACTGCCACGAGGTGTGGAAGCGTGTATATCTGACCAAATCTTTGCCTCCCACTGAGAAAACATCAACCGATTCCAGAACATATTGCCTCAGACATATCTCTTCCCCCCACATGGCACAAGGACATTAAGCCAGGGAAATAACCATTTCAAACTGCAAGCCAATAAATCGTTGGACGTTAAACATTCTGCCTCATCTGATACAGGACTTAACATTTGAGCAGTTGAGTTGTGGTATAAGGCCACATTGCCATCAAACACTGCAAGCCACTAGACAAGATACTGTAGTAAGGAGTCTGGATGAGAAAGGTCATGTATGTCACGTGCACATCATGATCTCAGAGTACTAAAATGCTTCTTGGCAAACCACATTGTGATTTCAGGACTGTGGTTCACTGGTGACTTTTTAACGTCGAGTTTCACTACACAATATAACTGCCCGGCAGCCAATTAGGGATTTTTTTCTTCACCCAAAGCTTTCTGAACACTGAAGAATGCCAAAGACATTTGGGCTGCAGAGCTAACAGAAGCAGGATGACATTTGAAAACACATGTTTTCTCCCCACCTCAAAACTCACAGCAGGCATTTCTTTGCCTTTAATGGTGATGTTTTAGAACCAACCCAACCTTGAATGACCGCATTAACTCAGAATAACACAAAGAGATTATTTTTAAATAATAAAACATAACAGTTGATGCACATCAAAGAGATTAATAGGGCTATATGGTTGCTAAGGATGTTCGGAATGGTTGCCAGGGCTTGACAATAAGGACAGCTTGATGGCCCGGGGCCAGCAGGAAAGACTCAAGGGACAGTTGACGAATTTGTCACTGAAATGATCAGCACATAACTGCATTGTCACCAAATTTATCATTTGCATATGTTTTAAACCTTGGCAATTTAAAAAAATCTAAGCAATTTTAAAGCATTCAAGTGTATTCTGTGTGTACAGTGTGCATTTTTGTGCTTGAACAGACAAATACGTGCAACAGGCATGTTACGTACATGACCATCTTGGTGATTGGTGTGTAAGTACAAATGTGTAACAGGGCATTGGTAACAACACTTTTTTCACTTCACTAAATAGCAACAGGAATTGCGTAGCTATATTTTGTAACAGCAGTATTTATAAGAGTTACTGGATCAGGGGTGATCGGGGTGTAGTTGGGTAGGTTTAGGGATATGTAAAGTGGGTGGAGGTGGTGCACCTCTGTAATACCAGTGTATATACACAGTAACTCCTCACTTTCCTCTTCACTGCCTGCTGCTGTGTATTATCAGAGTAATAACATGTGAAATCCATAGCAATTGTATATTTAATATAAAGTGTAACACTTTATTTACCAAAAAGTGCTGTTAGTCCTGTTACACATTTGTACTTACACACACCATTCTGAGGGTTTTTACATGTGTGGAGAAATATTACAGCTGTAGATACTACTGTATGTACCGGTGTGTGCATACACTGTGGTTACTGTACATACTACATACACATCTAGCTAGCACATCTAGCTGTGGAAGTACACAGGTATTAGGGACACTTAATATAAAGTGGGACCAATATTTTTCATTTTAATGTAATTGCAAATCAAAATGTTTTAAACAGGCTATTACAGCAATGAGAATCGTCATGCCATGTGCATTACTTTAATGAGCCTCAACGTGTCCTAAATACTTAGGTCTTGGTGCAAAAAATAAATAAATAAATGGCCATCGATACTTCTTACAGTAATGTATTGTAGTTATGACAAAACATGCAACAACCTAACAGATTCATATAGTGACTTTTTTTTTGTTAATAACTTAAATGTATGCTCTTTTTCACGCGTGCTATATTCTTTCTAAAGCCAAACGATTTACTTCCATGGTTTGTGGGCATAATAGATAAATAGATAAATTACCAGCTTGGACACATTAAACATCTGATGTGTTCCACAAAGTAATAGCTTAAGTAAATAATGACATATTTTTTATATTTAGTAGAACTATTACTTTAAAACTAACAACTTACTTCTCCAGAGAAAATGGAAACTGACGGAAACTCCACCCACATTATTGCACTTGTGACAAGTTAATGAAATAATACTGAGAACGAGAGCTGTGATACTGACAGAACACTGCATCTTTCTGACTGCATTCATTGATTGTTGAACCTCACGCCTCTCTTCTCTCTGTCTCTGGCGCACTCAAACATAGTCGCAGTCAAGCATTCCCCAATGTTTGTCTCTCTTCAATTTCCATTTTCTACTCCCTGACATCTCTGTCTCTCCAACTTTCACTTTGTCTTAATTCTTCCCCTTTGTTTCTCCCCCCTTCTCCCTCCCTTCCCGCCCCCCACACCTTCCAGTGTTTGCCTGGGGATGCTTATCATTGACGTGCACAACATCTTTTCCTGCACCCCATCGATCCTGTTATTGAAACAAGCCTCATTTGCAGTCTCCTTCCTGTTTTGGCCCCCTCCCCTCAACCAGCCCCTTGCTCTCTCTTTCTTTTCTTCGTTTGCTCTGTCAAGAGAGAGCCACCTCAACAGCTTGACAATTACCCATAATCCCTCACTTCAGCCTCACTGCCATTTCAAGTCAAATGAAAGATGCTGCTATAAATTTAGTCCAATCTGACCACTAGTTAAGACAAACTGGTCAATGTACTTAGATTGTCAGGTGCAATTATGAAGAACATATGCTTATGAAAGAGGAAATATAAAGGACTCTCATAGGAAGCTAGATCAATTCAGGGATAAATTGAGTGGGTCTGGTGCTAAACCTAACTCACTAAAAGTGGTAACACTTCTAACATAACGGAGCATGACTGTGAATCAGAACAATAGTGGTGTTGGTGCATGCAAACAGACAGACAGACAGACAGACAGACAGACAGACAGACAGACTGACAGAGGATGGATGGATGGATGAATGAATGGATGGATGGATGGATGGATGGATGGATGGATGGATGGATGGATGGATGAACAAACTGACATACAGATGGATAGACAGATGGAAGGACGAACTGACAGACAGATGAACAGATGGTTTGACAGACGGATCGATGAATTGGCAGACAGACAACAGACAGATAGAGAAAGATTAACAGATGGATGGATAAACAAATTGACAGACAGATGGATGGACTGATGGATGGACGAACTAACAGACAGACGGACAAATTGACAGATGGATGGATGGATGGATGAACTAACAGACAGATGACAGATGGTTGGATGGACAGATGGATGAAATGACAGACAGATGGACAAATGGTTGGATGGACGGATGGATGAATTGACAGATGGATGGACAGAGAGAGACAGACAGACGAATGGATGGACAAATTGACAAACAGACAGATGAACAGATGGTTGGACATACGGATGGACAGACAGAAAGAGACAGACTGACAGACAGATGGATGGATAAATGGACGAATGGACAGACAAACGGATGGATAGATGAATGGATGGATGGATGGACGGACATTTGTTAGCTTGCTGTAACTAACTACTGTTTAAAAAGTTTTACTTATGTTTTATTGTGAACACTTTGTAGCTCAGGAACCTTCACTGGGGCTCATAACCCTCAAACGCCTCTAACTGGCAGAGTGGAGGAAAATACGAAAATAGCAGAAGTTACAAAAAGTAACTTTTCCTCAGTGTTGAAGGCTCAAGTGTCACAACATCAAGTATTCCCCATCGGGAGGTGAGATTGTTCAAATCCACAAGCCAGCACATTTAGGGTAACATCTTAAGTCCAGGGCCAAGAAGAGCAGACAGCTTTCACACATACACTCACAGAGACGCAGACACAGAGCTTCCTCTTGGGATGAAAGAGCTTTTGTTTCACTGATTCCTCAGTTGAGGTGCCATACACCAGGAGTCTGGGGAAAAGAGCAAGTCTTCTATCCCATTCTCCTTCTCTCTCTTCCACTCCACATCTCTTCATTCTTTCCACTAATCCCAAAGACGCCGATTCAGAGAAAGAGTAAATGGCAACAGAGAAAGAGCAGAAGAAATGTCTTGCCTTTTGTCTCCCTTGAGATCAATTGGACAAACAATTAATCCATGAGGACCCTCCTTTCTCCAGAGCAAGCTCGGACACATGCAATCAATGCTACTGTGTATGTGTGTGTGCGTGTATGGTAATGCAGCTTGAAGATATAAAGCAGGTGAGGGAACGAAACTAGTTGAAGGGATAAAGAAAAGAAGTGCAGAAGTGGCAGGAGTAGATAAGAAATTCTTCAGATCTGATTTTCCCTAAATGTCACTAGCTTGAGGAGTGTCTTTCCATGCTAGCCAGAGGCATATAAAGAGATCTCTACCCCCATTCCTCTCTCCCACCGTCTCTGTCCTACTCTGTCAGGTGGAGGCACTGTGCTGGGCAACAAAGGGTCTTTTTATCCTTCATTCAGCACTCATAACACTCAATCCATCAGCAAATAAAAATGATAGGTATCACCCTGAGCTCTGAGAATCATGGGTAAGCAGCTCCGAAATTACTAAGTCAAAAGGTCAAACTGTAAAATATGAATGAGCAGGTTGGTGGATTTCTGTTATAGTTCTTCAAAATCCTCACTATGTTATACCTATGCATACCCTTAAGAAAAATGACCCGCAGGCAGCATTTGATGATTCTGCATTAGGCTTTGATTTCAAAAAGCTGGGGACTCCTGGAAATGCTTAATCTTAGTTTAACAGGATCTCTATTTTTGAATAGTCATCTCTTGGTGTGTGTGTGTGTAATTTAGCTGTCTCTAAGTGTGTTAAGTGTCTCTTCTCTTAGTGTGTGAAGCGTATCAGTACATCTGAAGTACCTCTGCTTCTTTTAGTGTCTTAAGTGGCCTCTTCTATATCAGCATCTGTTAACCATGTCCTTAACTGGGTCTTCCCAAAGTAGGCGAGAAAATTCTAGCAATCTATTCATCATTTTTTGTCAAGTAAAAATATATTTTAAATAAGCTCATCATATACAGCTGCCTGCAATTGAAATATTCATATGACATGCAAGTCACTGAAAGCATTTAGCACTTTTTCTCAAAGCAAGGTCTAAACACATGTATTTCACTAGTTCCCACTTCCTCGGCGATAAAATAGCTTGTTTGGCGGACTGTCCGGGGGACTGGCAGGGAGTCCAGCGGCCTCCTAGCCCTAGGAGGTTTAACCCCTTAGAAGGCTAGAGTTAACAGATGCTCGGAGCCCAGCCTGGCCCCCGCGTGCCCCCCGGAGGAAGTGGAGAACCTGGAAAGGCAGGAGACCCTTCGCAGAGGAAGACGAAAGCGCAAATGCTAAGGATAGGAAGAGGGTGATATTTAAGGCGGAGGAGAAGAGCTTTGCGGGGTAATCAATAGACAATTGGTGGCAGCTGCGATCATTCATGCTGAATCCTTTTGAAATTCGATTAATTGCTTAATCATCATATTGTAAAAATTGGTGGACATTTTGTTCTAAACTATGAACTACACTCACTCACTCACATCCCAAAATGTCTTATCTAGTTACTTACTAAAAACATAAGTAACAAAAAAAAACAAAACATGTGAGCAGTTTAAGAGCAAAACATCAAGTTATGTTTACCACAGGTTTTATTTCACTCATAAATACAACTTTCACTACATGGGGCCTTGGCAAAATTTAAGAGTTTAACTATGTAAACAAATAACAACTTTCAGAATCTAAAATTAAAATCATGTACAGTGCTGTACAGCACTTTACGTGGGTCCTATATGATTATGAGCCAATGCCAGTTAAGCTGACACAGTTTACCCTATTGACCATCATGTTAACAGCCCCTGCTACAAGTCTGTTATTTCTTTTTTCCAAGATGTCTGTTGACTTTTCACACTTTCCCAGTATTTAGAGAGAAAGTATTTGATTCGCTGTCACAGATTTACCACGCTAACTCCGCCTTGGACAGTTTATCTCATCAACTAAGGACTGGCACGTCATTAGTCATTTCTGCACTACTTACCTCTTGTGCCAGCCATCCATCCATCTTCGTCTCTCTCCATCATGTTCACTTGCGTTCATTTCCTACTTCATCTGCTCTCAGGTTCAAGTGTTAGCACATTCCTGAGAATGACAGTAAAGAGAGGCTCATTACTTTCGCAACATAAACAATAGCAGCTACTGCAACACCTGTAACCTTAAAAAGACAGAGTGACAGAGTGCATAGGGAGCACTGCGAAATCTTCTACTGGCCAGAGGGAGCACTGAGAACTTTCATTCAAGAAGTGTTTTTAAATTACAGTGTATGCCAAACCTCATAAAACAATATTCCAAAAGTGTAAAGCAGTGCTACCTGATGTATCCGCCAGCCACGCGCTAAAGCAGAGCAGGATCAGTCACCCTCACAGCGCCGTGCCACTGCAACGATTTATAGGACATAAATGGTGCAGGTCGCTTGATCCATTCAGATGTGACATAAAACTGTTTCACAGTGGTGTGATATGAGAACATTGAAGGTTCTGTAATGATGCTGGCTGAAAACAGCAATGAAAATGAGGTATACTGGAAAATACAGTTTTGTCAGTTCAGCACTATATACTTAAACTTAAAGTTAACACTGTAGAAATGTATTTATTATAAATGTTACCGTTGTTATATATTTTAATATATTTAATATATTTTAATTTTATTATTGCTTCTTTGTGTGTAGTTTTTTCTTACAAATTTTATAGTTTATCATTACTTATTTATTTAAAAAAACACATAACTATATAATGAAGGACCATCCTACTAATATTAATCTGCTAAACTTTAAAGCAAGAACTTCTTTCTTTTGATGTTTCAATTGATGTAAAATGTTAAATTTAACAAAGGGCCTGATTTAAGATAAATAATAACTATAAATTAGGTGTTTATTGTTTAATATAAAGTTCTAAAAGGGAGATTTACCCTGTCAATAAAGTAAAAATCAAGACTAACCAAATTGGTTTGCTTTCTCCAGAATTTTTAGCGACAGCCCTGTTTCTAGCTATAATGATCAGTTAAAGAGGGTCAGTAAGAGTTCGGTAATTCTTCCAAACCACCCAGCCAGTTCAAAGAGAAGCAGTATCCTGAAGAAGCAAAGTGAACATGGGAAGTGTGAAAGAAACAAGAACAGACAGAAAACTCCAAAGAGAGTCAAAGAATAAGAGACAGAGCGGTAAGTTGATATAATAGGGGCCTGTCTCTCGTGGTTTTAAATGGAGGATTTGGCCTTCACGCCTCTCAGTGCCATTCTTAAGGAAAGCGGATTTCCGCTGCCGTGACGACCATTATCCTGGTTTCCTGGCAGTAATCCGCCATACTAGGGCCGTAATAGGACAGAGCGTTGCAGAAAGTCAGGGGGCTGTTGCTGCTAGTCACTGCCGCAGGGATCACGCTTCCAGATCTGCAACAGAGAAACAAAAGCTGATCTGATACAGCTGAAGAAACAGTCATGCACAGCAGGCCTGGAGAGACAACACCACAAAGTCTGCCGTTTACACTTCTAACTTCAGATAAGGTGCATCGGTCTATCTATCTATCTATCTATCTATCTATCTATCTATCTATCTATCTATCTATCTATCTATCTATCTATCTAATCTATATATATCTTTCAAATAATGACATAATTAAATAACGAAATCTTGCAAAACATGTTGTTTACAGATTTTTTTTACAGTGACTTTTAAATTGTTTTGTTTTTTTTTTCATTTATGCATTACATAAATGCCCTTTGAATATATTAAACAACAACAGTAAGCAAACAAAAAATGGTAGCATATTTAAATTTGTTGTTCTTTTATGAAGCAGAAGCACTACTCACAATGTGCTTCTTGTAGTTACTTATATTAACTACACGCTGTCATTTTAACAACCAGTAATTTCACTGATCAGGTCTCACAGCTGAAAGCTGTATATGGTTGATTCATTTATTAATAAATCAGACTGCACTGATTGTGCTGTATGTTTTGGATTCACTGATAACAACATATGTGTCATTACATTAGAATACAACATAAACTACTACTAATATATCCCATTTTGTGTCCTTTGCCCCTGTTTCTACAGTACGCTGAATTGTAAACAATTTTTCCAGTTCATCTAGCTTCACACAATCTCCTCTGAGCTGCTGATGTTAAAACATCTGTAGTTACAGCAGTTGCACTTCAGGCTTAGGTAATCAACCAATTTCAGAGACTTATGACTCGAATGAACTTGTTTTCAGATTCCCAGGACACTCTTCATCGTGTGACCAACTGTTCCATCATCCAGATTGTTAGTTTCATAAAGGTGTTTGAAAATCTTGACCAGTATGATTAAAATGACCATTACATTTTTTGATAAGTATGTGTTACATTTGCTGAACTAGGCTGCTACTTCAGACTTAATTGACAGTCCTGAACTCCTCTTTCATTTAAATATTTAATTCCTAAATGCGGTATATTGGTAATTGAATATTCATAGATAATTCTATACATTAATATCATAAATATAACTTGTACACATCACCATTTTTCTCAGTAAATATATTTCTAAAGGTGCTGTTGACATGAAATTTTCACCAGATGTTGATGATAATCCAAGCGACTCATACATACAAAGAAAGCAAAACAAAAATATTCAGAAATAAAGTTTAGTGTAATAAAGCGCAATAACACAAGGTAAAAGCATTGAACACATGAAGACAGAGAAGTGCAAAAAGGCACGGAAACCAAGACACCAGCTTAAATCTATCAGTGATTAGAAAACAATCCGGCCCCTTGTCAGTGGAAATTAATATTAGCTGATTCAGTCCCAACTGGTGGCCTATAAAAAGGTGTTTCATTACCAATGTGTCACATAAGAAATGATGAGTAAAAAGCAAAGAGCTTTCTCAACACCTTCGCAACCTTGTTGTTGCAAAAAATATTGATGGCAGGAGGATTTTTTTTACTTCTAAATGATCCAATGAGCACTGTTGGGGCCATCAGGAAGTGGAAAGAACATCCTTTCCCAATAAAGAGGCCATGATCAAGTGCTTCTAACAAGATTTCTGACAGAGAAGTGAAAATAATTATCAGAAGAGTTATCCAAGAGCCAAGGACCACTTGTGGAGCTTTTCAGAAAGACTTTACCTGAATATAACCTGGTCAGAACACAGAACTTAATTCCTGAACTTATTTGTATTGTTATCTTTGTATATATGTATTGCTTATACTGTACTTTCTAAAGGGAAATCTTTAAATGTTTAAGTATTCAATTCATGTTTTCATTAATAACGAAAAAAGTTAAATTAAATTTGTCTAAAATCTTTACAGGGACTGTCACAAATTGTCTCAGCATACACATCTCTAAGGAATAAAAAACGTATTATAGTTTGATCCTGTGAACACACACATTCCCACTTACATGTACATACAGTACATACCTCTCTCATTCTTCGCCTCTCTCTCTCTCTCTCTCTCTCATCACCGCAGTCCAGGGAGGGCCGTCCCAGCCAGGCAGACTGTGAATATTCATGATCAGGAGTGAGTTTCAGTGGAGGTTGCCATGGAGGTGTTGAGTTATTCATCATTCTTCAGGAGAAGAGACACAGGAGTCGTCCCTCAGTGCTGGAATATTAACGAGACACATTAATAAAATATCCACCCTCTCTTTCTCCTGCCTCTCCTTTACCTACAGATCACAGGAACACAGTTTTCAGCAGGAGTCCCCATTTAAGACCACCATGCAAACGGCACACACACATATGCACAGTATTTACGGTGTGTATACGTTACATGCAAACACGCAGCTGTTCAAATACAGTAGAGCTTTTTTTGCATGCTGTGAGAAAAAACGAAACGTCTCTTGTTTCACTGAAACACTG
Source organism: Enteromius trimaculatus (assembly GCA_032361065.1). NCBI lineage: Eukaryota > Metazoa > Chordata > Actinopteri > Cypriniformes > Cyprinidae > Enteromius > Enteromius trimaculatus. Next base: position 3,138,897 of record JAUMHP010000074.1, on the reverse strand, counting down.
TGACACATATACTTCTTAAATCATTTAAGCATCACAAAAAAAGTCACATTCATCAACACCGAAATACAACAATACAGCGAATCCCAGCAGCTCGACTCACATTTCACAGAGATGACAAAGCGTTTGATGAGAATGACACAATGCAGACTTCCAAGAAAGAACTAGTGGTAGTTCTAGGGTGTTTTTTTTTTTTTATTGAAGCAAAAATAGAAAACATAATATTAAAGTAAAGCATGATGATGTAAAAAGAGAGAGATAAGAAAGAATAGGCCGGCATTCAGGGGAGAGGTATGTTTAATTCACAGAGTGGCATTTGGGCTGTGTTATCAGGCTAACGTACAGAAGGCCAGGCCAGACACTGAGCTGAAATGTGCATCAGTGGTCGTGTAATATTAAAACAGCCAACTGTGCTTTCTTTCACACTCTCTCTGTCTCTCATGCTCCCTGCTCACACTTTCTTTCTAAATGCATATTTCTGCTCTCAAGATAACCACAAAAAGCCTTCGATTTGCCCCTATTTTAGTCTCAGTTGTACAGCACACACCATTTCACAGCAAGAGACAGCAACGTCTTATCTCCATAGTTGTCACCACTGCTAAAGTATAAATAAAAAAAAAGTACATAATTACTCTGTAATAATCATAACAGTATTAGTTTTAATTATATTTGCGATTATACTTGTCTCCGACAAAGCGTTTTTTTCATGCTAATAAATGCACTTTTTCATTAGCAATTTTATACGAATCTTATATATATTTAAAAACCATGAGCATTTAATAAATATATATATATATATCTATATATATCTATATATATATATATAGATATATATATATATATATTTATATATATTAGTGCTGTCAAACGATTAATCGCGATTAATCGCATCCAA
>JAUMHP010000074.1:3085651-3097521 GCA_032361065.1 Enteromius trimaculatus | reverse complement strand
GCGCTAATCAAAGAACCGGCTTTACTGATGAGATGCGCATAATATATCGTACGATACATATCGTGCAGCCCTAATATTTACCGCAAAAAAGATGAATTGTGTGTGTCTCTGTGTTAATGTATGGTGCAGACACGCGGTTCTGTTCACTAGCATACTGACCTGCGCCTGACCCTTCAGGTGATATTAACGTCTTGCATCTCACTATATGAGGACATATATACAGCAGGCTACATGAATAACATCTCCAGAACTGCTCCAAGGGTTACTTCAACAGCATTTGACCGTTTCATTTGAGTCAATCTATCGAAATGTAATGTACATAATAGGCTACTGCAAAAAATATTAAAACAGTATTCCTTCAGTTTTTTAAACTGTAATATAAAATCCCTTTTATTTTCCAACAATAAAATAAAATCTTCATTAATGTTTTATGCCTTAAAAAAAATTAAATACACAACATTTTTAGAGGGGACAAAATTATAAGGCTGTTGTAAGAATACATAATAATGCACTAGTGTAAAGGTAGCATAACAGTGTAAAATTTGTGTAAAATGAAAACTATTTGAACTTTATTAAAACTAATTTGCACTGATTCTTTGTGTAGGATCATTTTTTTTCCGTGCAGTGGCTCAGGAGACGAGGTTTTGAGTCTGTATAAATGTCACCAAGCTGAAAAAATGTTTCTTGAGGTAATGTCATTTTGTTAAAACTGATTTAATAAAATTGATATTGAAAAAGATATCGTTTTTTAACGATACCCAGCCCTAGGTGTATTTTTTTAATCAACCCCATTGTGTAAAATTCTCCTGGCTTTCTTCTTTTTTTTAGTTCTTGCCGTTTGTGTTAGAATTGTTTGTTTATTGATGCATATTTCTCATTCAGGGTTTCTGCTGGTTTTATAAAGGTACATTTAAGGCTTTTTAATAATTTTTAAGACCAAGCAAAGAGAAGGTAAGATATAAATTAAATGGAAAGAATATGCCATGTTGTATGCTATATTTATGTTCTCTAAATGCACATTTACTAGCATTACTTCAATATTTGAAAATACAACTTCCAACACATCTCTGCTATTTTTAATTAATTTGAAAATAAAAAAACAATCGCTTAAGGCTTAATAGCTCTGCTTCCAACCACTAGGAGATGGAAATAACTTGTACTGTACCTTCTGATCACACTGAAAAAAAGTGATGTTCTCCATCAGTGTTGTGTGTTATTTTCATTAACAAATGTCGAAAAATTCTAAAATCAGATAAAATTATTTAAGAAGCAAAATCGCATTAAATAAAAAGTTGTGTTCATGAAAAACTGATCAAAGGAGTTCATGATTAAAACAAGAACACATCTTAAATCAACCTTTAATTAAAAGGTGGAACATTTTCATGACGACTAACATTTGTAACCAAGCTTTAATATTGTGTTTAATTTATCAGAAAACAAGACTGCATGTGTTTTATTTGCATCTCAAGTAAATGTAATTAGATTTAATGATGGTTGTTGAGTTTTTGTATTCAAAAACTACACTCAAAAAAAAAAAAAAACTTTTTTTCAAAACTACATTTTGACAGCAAACAACATCTAATGCCATGACTTTATAAATCAGACTTCTGCTCCGATTTTAGGACCTAAAACGTGCTGGTGGAAATCTAAACAACTACAACACGTTTCTCTCCCACTACTAGACTCTGCTCCATGCGTTCATCAACACACCCTCTCCAATACCCCGCCCTCTACATAAGTGTCAGCCAATCCGACGGCAGCAAAGCACAAGGCACAAATTGATTGACACGCAGAGAGCGTTTCTGATTGGCTAAAAAGGGCGGGCCGCTCCCCCAACTCTTGTTTTGCTGTTTACAGAGCTTAGGGTTATTTATCAGAGCGTATATTATCTCAAGATACATACTTGAGTGATACCGGTCTATTAATATGAACTATTTACGGGCAACGTTACAGTAACCACATAGAACACCTTTACATGTCATTAAACGTGTTTTTAACGTTACTGGGCAGCGTGGAAGTTGAGCTGATGCTTCTGCTGTCACGAGCGCAGCGTTAAGCGCCAGTGCGCGTGCAACTTAGCTTAGCTCGAGCTAATAAGCAAAGGCAGCAAATAAAAGCGTAAAACGACATGTCAACAGTTAAAACCGGTCAATCCATTCACGCCAGCGCGACTTACCCAGGCGCGATGACCTGTCCGAGTTGACCGCACAGTTCCCGCACAACTCCAGCGCGGTCCGACTTCAGTTTCCTCTCGGCCGCTCTACTCTCGCCTTCGGCGGGGATCGGCGCACACACCGCAATCACGGAGTCCAAGTTCACCAGAGCTCCGGGCTTCACCTTCCACTCGAGCAGCCGCATAGGACGCGTTCCGGCGGGGCTACGGATCTCCGTCACCTGCGCCGCGGGGGCCTCTGCTGCCGCGCCGCCGCCGGAGTCTGCAGGCTCCTCCATCAGAGCTTCAAACTTCCGCCAAAGACACGCGGCGGAGCGCACGAGGTGTCTTAGGGGGATTAATAAAAGCAGTTAAAAGCGATAAAATAATCCAGAGGCGAACCGGGCAATATAGCGATGGAAATGAGCTGTAATGCAGGACAGGCTGAGGCGCAGGTTCACTCTTCCCGCCCGTAAACAGGAAACACAAGGTTGCAGGGCGAGCGAAAGACTTTCCACTTCCGGGAGACTTTAATCACACTCTTGATTTAGATTTACATTAAAATGAGAGTATAATCTGAAGTTTATAGCAATCATAATAACAATTATGTACTTGAACAATAATAATATGTTTTATAAATATAAAAACGTGTAACAAAAAATAAATAATAGGTTACACCAAATATTTACAATTGTATCAACCTTGTGGTTTAGAGAAAATCTGACCTGAGCATTTATAGCAAGCTGTATTTATCTCCCCCCTCCCCCTCTGAGTCAGGCAAACCCCTGGTTTGTGATGTAATCTGATGAAATATCATGATCATCCCATCTGCCTCCCAGAGTCAGGGGATTAGGCCTCGCGTCAGCTACATGGAAACTTTGGTTAGTGGGTATATCTCACTGTTTTTGCTAAGATCGAGTTTCAAATCTTGCTTTTCAGAGAGGAAAATGTCTCTGTTATATCTTTCATCTTTTATAAAGCGACTTTTCCTGTATTAGCTTTTAAAGAAAAATGTAATATTGTACAAACATATGATATGCAACATTAAAACAAACATCTCTTTGAACGTATGCGGGGGACACGTGATTGAGCAATTGATAATAATAAAAAATGAATGATTGAAAATAATAAATAAACAATTTAAATGAAAACACTTTGAAACTTTTGGTTTTATTTTATCCTTTGGTCTGTTTCAGATGGGGAAGGCTTACAGTGCTTAGTACTTTTAATTAATAGATGTGTTGCCACTTGTGATAATCCAAATACAGTATTACAGTATTACTTAGAAACACTCGAGGTTGTAACACCAAAGTAAAAAAACAACAACAACCATAAAAATAACTTTATAATAATTTTTACATTTTACTTCTTTTTACTTTCTTTTATTACATTTAAGTTTGTTGTAGTTTGCGTGTATATTATTAATATATGGGTTTATTTGTTATTATAATTGTGATTATTATTAGTAATTTTGTTGCTGAGTTTAATTTAATTAAGTTTAATTCTCTTGTCTCGCTTTAAATGTCCCTTTTCCCTTTAACTGCACCTCCATTCACTTAAATATTTTTTTTTTAATTTGCAGTAGTTTGTTTAGTTGATTTATAATAATATTATTGTTTAGTTGTTAAATTCGCCTGCTGACGTTTTTTCAAAGGCACAGTAATATTGGGATAATAGGGGCAGAGCGGTCTGAAGGTCGCTTCAGACGACTGTCACGTGACTGGGCGACGTCATAACAGACGCTTCGCCAGCTGTCCAATCAAAGCGCAAGAGTGCGTGATCTAAAAGCGCGAGGAAGAAGCGACCGTGTCCGATAGTGAGGACCGTAGCGAGTCACTCATGCGATCATCAGCCCGAGCGAACCGGAGACATGACGGCAGAGACGTTCAGATCGGTAAGGACACCTCTTCTGCTGCTGCGATTCCTTTGATCCCTTGATCACTGATTTCTTGTGCTCGTGCTTCCTCGTCAGTATTATGTAGGTGCTTTATGAAAGGTCACTGCATTTCTGTTTCCCGCTCCTGCATTTAAATGCAGAATATACTCCATGTTATTTTCCAGTCTGGAAATGCTGGGCTGATCTTGAATCAGAGCAGTCAAGGCCAGAGGAAACTGTCAAAGCATGCTTTGTGCTTGATCACTGTAAGCCTTAAATCTCTAACTAAACTCTGCAATTCTTCTGTCCAAGTCTAACAATAGAAAGACTGCCTGTCCAGCACTTCCTGATAACCTAGAATATAACCAGCAGTACACTGGCACAAACATTGCCATGGTAGCAATAGGCTTAAGTAATGTTATAACTGTAGTTACCGTTTACTGTTCCTACACTCTCTTAAATATTGCAAAACTTTCAGAATCATCATTATAATTAATTTCTTTATGGTGTCAGCAGTGGTGGATAGGCCCGGGGGGCCTCCAACTTGCAAGGGTTACTTAAAGAGTCGATTGTTTATCTTGAGTGAGTGGCTGCTGGTGGGCTGTTGTTTATCAAACTCTATTGAGACCTTTAAACTGGGGCACATCCCTGACCTGTCCACAAACCAAGCTGTCTGAGGAAAGACATTTTGTTCCCTGCTTCTATAAACATTTTCCCTTTTTTCACATTTTGACACGACCTTGATGGGATAGTCTTGTGCTGTAGTCTGAAAACACACCTCACAGATAATCTCTGAGCTATTTTTAAGGGTTGCCTAATTTGTAATGCTTTTAAATGACAGCAAAAGACTGTCAACGTTAAACACAGTGAACTAAACTTAGTTTTATTGTCTTTGGCTTCAGTTAAGGTTGTGTCAGCATCATATGGCTTTGTTACGGCGGTATCCTCGGCTCATAGGCCTCCAAGTACTCAACCAGAAGTTCTTTTCCTCTAACAGGTGGGTTTCATTTGCTTTATTGAGGTCTGACGTTATATTAAGGCTGATTGGTGGTGATGCTGGGATTGTGTTGTGTCCTCTAGAGTTGTAAAGAGTCGCAGGCTCTTTAGGAAGCTGTTGGTTGGCTTTTCGGTGGGTGTGCCGCTCGTGTTTGGGGTACAGTATGCAGTCTCAGAGCCCAGAGAGAGGAGGAAGATGAAGATACTAGCTGAAGGAGTCGGCCGCTTCTTCAGGTGAACATCCTTTAGTAATATTTATTTAGGCAGTTTACCTTATTATTAATTTATTAGTTAATTATTTGTTTTATTATGTTTTTTTTATTTATTATTATAATAAAAAAATAATTAATACTTGTATTCAGCAAGAATGCATTATAAAAGGTCTTAAAATATTTTAATTTACTTGCTCACTGACTCCCAAACAATGCGTTGCAACTATTAATTTTTCCAGATTTCTCATTTGCATTACGCTAATCTGCGGCGATTGGTTGATTTAAATTTTTATTTCATAATAAAAGCAGTGTTTGTGTTCTGAGTTAACAGGAAAACCAATATTTTTCTGAATAAAATAGCAGCACCTAGTGGCAAAGAATGAATTTACACTTTCATTCAGACCAACCCAAAAAGATTTGATGTTGACTATGTTGACTTGAAACAGCTTGGGATTTGTTTAAAAAACAACTCATTTCAATGATCAGGGTCGACTCTTTCTTTTGAGAGACAATAACTTTCTACAGTGCACTTTCAGATTTAAAACTTCATTCACTTAGAGCTGTGTTACACACTACATGAAGGCTCATTTTCAAAAATAGGTGCGCCTTTAAATTGACCAAAAGTGACAGCAAAGACATTTTAAATGATTTATATTTCTAATAAGTACTGTTCCCTTGACCTTTCTATTCATCAAAGAAAAAGAATTCCTTGAGGGAAAAAAAAAATGTAACATTAAAATAAAGATTGAATGTTTCTCGAGCATCAAATCAGCATATTAGATTGATTTCTGCAGGAACATGTAAATCTGAAATGATGCTTAAAAATTCAGCTCTGCATAAATACATTCACCTAATATTTGAGATAATATAACTGTCTTTTTACTGTTTTAAATGCAGCCATGGTGATTTATGGTATTGTATGGCATTAAATCACCCATCAGGCTTTCTGAGCTCTTGATTCATGCAGCCATTACTGTTTATATCATTACTGAAATGTGAGGTTGTATATCTGTGACACTTCAGGTCTCTCTATGTCGGGCTTACAATATCAGCAGATTACTGGTGGACTTCCAACATTGCTCTGAGAGGCATAGATGAGGTAAACTTATGTCCCTATTATGTAAATTATGTTTTTTAAATAAGTTCCATTTTTGATGACACTTTATTTTAAGGTGGCCTTGTTACAGTGTAATTATACATTTAAATACTGATTAATATGATCTTTCTATAGGTTATGGTTACTTGCATATAATTATGCATCATTTATTGTTATTATAATAGTAATGGCATGTAACGTGCAACAAGGACACCTTAAAATAAAGTGTTGGGTTTGTTTTACCGATTACTCACCCTCATATACCTCCAACCTGTATGTCTTTCATTCTTCTGCATAACATAAAAGAAGATATTTTAAAGAATGTTGGTACCAAGACAGTTTTGCTCGTCCATTGAATGGGCAAAAAAACAGTTCCTTATACCTTCTTTTACGTTCAGAAAAAAACTCATACAAGTTTTGGAGAAACATAAGGGTGAGTAAATGATGACAGAAAGATAATTTTCGGGTGAACTATAAATCTAATATAACACTTTTTTTTGATTCCCTTGCTCCATCATCTTCATGGATAAATCCAGTGCCAAGTGTTGTTGTAAAAAGAAAGCGCTCAGTAAACATATCAAACCTCTCTCTGTCGCTCTCGCTAGAGCAGTCCAGAATATGAAGCGCTCATGTCAGCGTGTCATCAGAGAGCAGCCAGCAGCATGGTGGACGGGGCCATACAGAACGGAGGCTTATATATTAAGCTGGGACAGGGCCTGTGTGCATTCAACCATCTACTACCTACAGAGTACATAGGTACCCTGCACGTGCTGGAGGATAAAGCGCTCAACAGAAGATACAAAGAGGTGAGCAGCTGCAGCGTGTCCAGATCAACACGCTCAGACTCTGAATTAAAATTCTACATGAAATAGTAGATTGTAGATTTTTTGGATTTGAAGGAATAAGTCAAAATGTGGTTTTGCGTTCTTGACCAAATCAGCCCAAGGCAAGTCATTTTATCACAATAATCTCAATTGGGATATGTTTTTGACGGAAGTTCATTTCTGTGATCAAAGCTGAATTTTTAGCATCATTACTCCAGTCTTCAGTGCCACATGATATTTCAGAAATTAATTAATATGCTGCTTTGCTTCTCTAGAAACTATTATTATTATCATGATGCAGTTTTTATGATTCCATGTGTAACATTTTAAAAGAACAGTATATTATCAGAAATAAAAATCTTTTGTAATATTATAAGTTGTGCTGTTAAACAAGTTTGCATAATATATGTGTGTGTGTTCTGTTTGTATTTATTATGAATATATAAAGACACACATACAGTATACATTTAAAAATATTTACATGGATCTACATGTTTGTTGTGACATCGGAGACGGAGGCTTGCAGATCCCTTTGCAGATAATTTTATTAAGACATAAGATGGACAGGTAACACTTTATAATAACTACACGCTATGAATCATTAGTTAAGCATTAGTAAGTCAGTTCATCTTTTATGAAGCATTCTTATTACATTATTAGTCATTATAAATGTCTTTGTTTATAAGCGTATCTAAATGAGAGATTTTGTCAAAGAGATTTAAGGGCTCCGTTATCTTCCTAACAGAAAAAATAAACGAACACAACACAGAGGGATACAGAACTATTCATTTTTAAGATGCAAAAAAATATTAAACTGTACACATTAATTTTTTTTTTTCAATGAAATTGAAGGTTTCTTTTTCATTTATCAAGCGTCTAGTTGTATGATTAAATTTTTTACATCTTGAAAAAATGCTGTATTCTGTATATGTGTTTAACTTTTCTGTTCTGAAGATAAATGAGTCTTTACATCTGCTTTATAAATGCTTTACAAGGTCCTCACTTTATCATAAAGTGTTACTGATGGACAAACATCAGCAGACAGGGCAACGTAGATAATCTAAAACCGTAGTCAATAAACAGAGCAGAAGTTCATAACAAGGCAGCACACAATCAAACACAGATCCACGAGGAGACACAAGGGAATAATCGGGAAAACACAAGGAATACGCTGTGGCAGTACAAAACTTCGCACCCACTATGTGTGAAAGTCCAGTATTTATGTGTGTGCTGATGATAGAGAATGGGCTGCAGCTGTGGGTGTGTGCAGGCAGAAGGGTGCAATGGCAGATGGGAAATGTAGTCCGAGTAACAGTTTGTCAGATAGGGTTGATGGAGTGACATCTGGAGCTCAGGGCGGGAGCTCATCATTACATCTGTATTTATATTCATATAATTTAGATTCTGAATAAATATAATAGATACATAAATATAATTTTTTATATATATATCTCAGGGATTCAAAAGCCTATGAGAGCAGTTTTGTAACCTGTCTGATCCCGTGTTGTTGTAGGTAGACGCTTTATTCCAGGAGGACTTCAGCACTACTCCAGATAAACTCTTCAGGACATTTGACTATGAGCCGGTGGCTGCTGCGAGTCTGGCCCAAGTACACAAGGCCCAACTGCATGATGGGACACCTGTGGCTGTGAAAGTACGATGACAGTTGAGGAAATGCCGTTTACTGTTTTCCTCTTCTTCATTTTAAACTTTAACTTGATTCTGTGCTCTAATGCTGTACTGTGTTTACATTGTACAATATATTGCATTAATTTTTTGTGAATGTTGCAATAACATGCAGTATAGAGTAACGGCATAAAGTGATCATGTAATGATTTCTGATGTATTAGTGACGGACTGTGTTGATGTCCGTTGTGTTCAGGTTCAGTATATTGATCTCAGGGATCGTTTTGATGGTGATATCAGGACTCTGGAGATTTTGCTGGACATAGTGAAATTCATGCACCCCAGCTTTGGTTTCCGCTGGGTCTTACAGGTCAGTGTACAGCTCAATTTTTGAGGTTTTTTTTAAGCCATTTAAAAAAACGTTTTTAGCAAAAATGAATGATAAAAACATGATTCAATTAGCCATAATATTTCTTGCAATGAAAATAGCTACAGAGGCTGGTATGGCGTTAAAAGCAAACAAACTTACAGGTGAGTGCATGAAATATAGCGCATTTAAAGCAGCTTTAAATATGATTAACCGCGTGAAACCCTTTTTTCTCTAAAAAACTGAAAACCATCACTGACCAGTCTGTCTGAAACACAAAGTCTCACCCTGAATTACTGAGACTAACTGGATTTGTTTAAAATGACATAATATAATTAATAAAAGAAAATAGTAATATCTTATCTCTGATTTATTATTTTCCTCCCATCATTCCTATCATTTAAAAAATCTGAATTTCTGAAGGATTATTATTATTATTTCTATCAGGAGTAATGATGCTGAAAATTCAGCTTTGCATCACAGGATTAATAATTACATAATTACAAAAGATAGTCACACAGAACAGATGTTTTATATGTCAGTATTTCAGCTTTTGCTGTAGTTATGATGAAATCAAAGCAGCGGTGAACGTAGGAGGGTTCTCAGGAACATTTAAAACTCTTCATTATTCCAAACGTTTGGACGCCATTGCCCCAGTGTTGTTTCTTCATTTTGGTTGTTGTTCTAAAAGACAAGATAATGATTTCTTTCCTTTTCCTCCATGATGCTGCTAGGACCTGAAAGGAACGCTGGCCCAGGAGCTGGACTTTGAGAACGAAGGCAGGAATTCTGAGCGCTGTGCTGAAGAACTCAAGCATTTTAAGTTTGTAGTCGTACCCAAAGTATTCTGGGACCTGACCAGCAAGGTGTGGATCGTTGAGCTCTTACTTTGATCTCTGACACATGAGCGAATAGAAACCATGACTCTGTGTTCCCGCAGAGGGTCCTTACAGCAGAGTTCTGTGACGGCTGTAAAATCAACAATGTGGAGGAGATTCAGCGCCAGGGACTGAGTCTGAAAGACGTGAGTTTATTAACACCAGTTATGACTGACCGGCTCTCAGCACACCATCTAATGTCCAGAATGAGGATTATAATAATGTGTGTGTTTCAGACAGCTGATAAACTCATCCGCATATTCGCAGAGCAGATCTTTTACACTGGCTTTATTCACGCTGACCCTCATCCTGGAAACGGTGAGACTATCTCTGCTTCGAATGTTTGTTTGTTATGTTTGTTTGTGAATAAATGTGATGTGAAATGTGTCTGGTTTCAGTGCTGGTCAGAAGAGGTCCGGATAAAAAAGCAGAGCTGGTTCTGCTGGATCATGGGCTGTACGAATACCTCAGTAAAAGGTGAGAACATGAAAGAGAAACCCTGCAATAATCTGCATGAAACAGACGCTGACGGCAGACTCTGTGTTTGTCAGTGATAGAGCGGCTCTGTGTCGGCTCTGGAGAGCCATAATCCTGCGTGATGAAGCTGGCATGAAGATGTATGCAGATCAGCTCGGGGTCAAAGGTAACAACGATTTTTCTCACATACACTACCAGTCATGCTTTTGAACCGTACGATTTTAAAGAAGTCTCTTCTGCTCATTAAGCCTCCGTTTATTTGATCCAAAAAGCAGTAATATTAAATAATATTTTTACTATCTAAAATAATTGCAAAATATATTTTGTAATGTAACTGATGTAATTGAATTTTCACACGTGTGTGTATTTATATATACTTAATAAAATACACAGTACACACACATACATGTAAACAAAAATTATTATTTTGGATGCGTCATTTGACAGCACTAATTTTAATATAAATATTTTATCTGTATATTTTTATACTTGCATGAGGAGAGAGAAGTGAGAATTGTTCAGTATTTTGATGTTATCGTCTCAGAATACTTCCTCTTCAGTGAGATGCTGCTGCAGCGGCCGATCAACATGTGGGATCTGGGTCTGGGTAACATCTTGACTCGAGAGGAGACGTCCTACATGCGCGACATGGCTGTGAACCGCTTTGATAAGATCATGCAGGTGCTAAAGTCCATGCCTCGGCCCATGCTGCTGGTCTTCAGGAACATCAACACCGTCCGCTGCATCAACATCACTCTGGGAGCTCCGGTCGACCGCTACTTCATCATGGCCAAGTGGTACGAGACTGGATTCCACCTCACCGCTGTGGATTCATAAATTCTGCCTCGTTTGAGTATTTGTTTGGTTGTGTCCATCATGTGAGTGTGTGTGTCTGTGTGTGTGTTTCAGTGCTGTGAGAGGATGGGGCAGAGCTCAGGCGGACGACACCAGGATGCTCTCTAGACTGTCCGTCTTCTGCTGGGTCTGCTCCTTCTGGGAAAGCGTCAAGTTTGAATTCGCTTTAAGGTGATGACACTGATCAGATTCATGGCTTTCTCCAAATACCATTTTATTTATTCCCAAATAACAGTTGTTGTTTTTCCATTATTTTTTATTTTTTGTTAATGTTTTTGTAGTTATTAAAAAGTAGTGCTCTCAAACCCAGTCTCGTTAATTAGTATTAATCGCATCCAAAAATACATGTTTGTGGACTGTGTATGTTTATTATGTATAGATAAATGCACACACATACATGTGTGTGTGTGTGTGTGTGTGTGTGTGTGTGTGTGTGTATATAAAAGAAAAAATGTTTATATAATAAATATATTTATATATAATAGAAAATATAATAATATTAATATATATA
>JAUMHP010000074.1:3063024-3081236 GCA_032361065.1 Enteromius trimaculatus | reverse complement strand
TACAGCCTGGATATTCTCGTTTAAAAAGCGCAGTTGCAGCCCTCAACTGATGTTTACGTTGTCATGTTTTGTTTTGGCCTCCATATATCTCGCAATCACGAAGTCAGTAGTTTTATTTTAGGCATCCAGGTTGCCTGATCTTCATTAAAGCGACGCGGCTGCAGCAACTACTAAAAAAAAAAAAAAGTCTAACATTTTGTGTACGAAACCTAAAAGACCTCGCTATAAATCCAAAATATGGCGCGACAAAGTGCGAAATAAGACAAGAGTTTGCATTGGAGAAACGTTTAAACGATGAAGACAGATAAAAGAGGATAAGAACTTGAAAACAGACGCCAATGTTGCAAATTTTCTCCTGGACAAGTACGATTCATAATTTACGTGCATTTATAAAAGGGCATTTCAAATATTCACTACAGCCGAACAAAAGTTGTGCATGTTCGTCCATAGTAACGTTAGCGCATACGGAGGAGGTGGGTCATCGAATTGAAAATGTAATAAACTGTTTGGGAAATTAAAACGGTGACTCGTCATTCTTGGATCCTGCAGCTTATCTGGCAACCTCTGGTCAACAGAGAGGGGGAGGGGAGACACCGCTCAACAGTGCATTTCTTACATACGGTTCCTTTAATATTGACACTGCACCATTCAGCCTGAAATGAAATAATAGCCGGATTTTTTTTTTTTTTTTTTTAAATAGTAGTAGTAGATTGTGTTCATCAGATTTTGTTCATGTTGGTCATTTAGAAGCTTTAGTAATGCGTGTATCAAATAAGATAAAGTCCTGCAAAGTTTTAAATCTGAAAGTGCACCATGTATAAACGTATTGTCTCTCAAAAGAAAGAGTCAACTCTGCACGCATGCAGCATTCAGCCTCCACCAGTTGTTGCAAATAAATATTACTTCTCATTTAATTGAAATATCATCTCCCTGCGTCTCATTTACTATTAATCTTTTCCAAACAAAACTTGCTTAAAATTACCATCTTAGATCATATTTCCATCACGTTTTGTATTACATTAAATAAAGACTGATTTAATCAGCGTATTCTACTAACATATGCAAATCAACCAATCACAGCAGATTAGCATCCCACATCCCTAGAAATGTCATGAAAGGGCAGTCAGTACCTGAAAGCTTTTGGGTTGAGCCCGGCGTGATGCGGCAGCATGGTGGTGAGGGCGTTCTGCAACATCAGCAGTCTACGGTATGTCTTCTCCTGCATGGGCAGAAGCAGTCCGACGCCACCGTCCAGCGTAGCTGCACAGACACACACAGTCAAACTGGGTTCACTGGCTCAGGAGTAGTTAAATAATGCTGAGATTAAAGACTAATGATGTCAATGATCGAGTTTCGTGAACGCCCATTAACCGCTAGTGTGTTCAAAAGAGATACAGACAATGAGACCCACCGAACCATGTGATGTGCTTGTTGTCCCAGGTGAGTGCCTTCTTGCTGGCGGGGTCCAGAGTGCCACGGCAAGGCATCCTCCAGAAAGCGTTCACATGACCGCCCACGTTAAAATCGGCTCTCCGCAGCAAACGCATCCCTCCAAAACTCTCTTTGGCTGGAGGCGATATAATAAAGGACATTTGTTTGATATTAGACACTGGGAAAGAGCAAAGTCTCATGGTACTGCTGAAAAATCAAATAAATGACACACCTTCTGGCAAGTACATGTAGACCATGAGGTTTTTGTCTCGGTCTGAAACTGAGAGAGGGTTTTAGAGGTCAAAGCAGTGACTTCTGCAAGAATCAGTGAGTTTAAAGCGTAAAACTAATGATGAGACAGAATAAAAGAGTAATGGTGTGTGCACAGCAAATGCGAACGCGTTACTCTACTTTATTCACTGGATATTTATTTGCATTTATTTTTTACCTCTCACAAAAAAAATATATATTATATATATGTTTTTTTTTTTTCAAATCAGACATGTCAATAAGCTCTTTGCTGATTGGCTTGTGCGACAATGCATCATGTAAATATTTGCATTGCGTTACTTTCACGACTTGTTTGTTGTTTGCTTTCTACTCATGCAAATGAAAACAATTTTAAAAACAATTTTTATACAATCGACATGTCAAACTGGACACAAAGTCAATAAGCTCCTTGCTGATTGGCTTGTGCAACATTATAAAAATGTTCCACTTAAATGAAAATTTTTAAACTTGCATGGAAGACGCGATTGACACGTAAATAGGGTTCACGGGCCCAGTGCTAATTTGCATATTTTTGAGTCTTTGCATTGACTTTTGTAGGTTATCTTCTCAGGCGAATAATTAAACTAGCTTTCTGTGAAAATACATAAAATATTTACCCAGGAAGCCAAGCTGGTTGTTGTCCACCATGAACTCCACGCTGTAAACCTCCAAGGGCTTTGCATCCTATAAAGAAACAAAAATTTTCCAAATTTTAAAAATAACAAAACTAGCATTTTAAATGCTGTGAAATGAGATTGGTCTATTGAAATTTATCTTACTTGGTTAAGTAACGTTATTAGAATTTATCCATACCTTGGAGTTTCCATCCAACATTTTTTTATGCAATATCCCAAAATAGGTGTATGGAAATAGTTACCCTGCTGACGAGTGAGAGCGTCTTGCTCTCCTCCTGGTAGCGCAGCAGAGAGATGCTCTTCATCACATCAGCAGCGAGGATGAAGTTCTTGATGCTGTGCATCTGATGGATGTAGAGCTGTGTGTCGATGAAGGCCATGCCGGTCAGATCATTATCCTTCAGACTCCACAGGAAGATCTGAACACACACACACACACATTATACACAATCAACAGAAACATTGTGTTTTACGTGATGAAGCACATTCAAGTTTACCTTCTGTCCGATGGCAGACACCAGGTATCCACTGCAGTGACAGAGAGCCGTGACGGGCCCCTTCTGCTCCTTCTCATACAGCACTTTGAACTTGTTCTTGGTGAGGGGCTGACCGGGCTCTGGCACCACCTCAATCACGTCCAGAATCAGGATCTGTTGCAGAGAAAAACCCAGATCAGACGTCTAATCAACAGAAACAGATGCCGACAATTCAATTTAATTTAAATGTCAGTGACAGATTAGGTGCAAGCGTCTAGAGGCACATGAGTCTTAAGTACTGAATTTAGGTTAAGGGATGCAGAGCAACGTTAGTGCCTTGAATTTTATGCGAGCACCTTTTGGTAGCCAGTGCAAATTAATAGTGGTCCAAGAACTGAGCCCTGAGGCACCCCAGTAGTTAGTACTAGTAGTTAGACAGTAGTTATGTATAATTATAATAAATAACAAGTAATATTACTATTATAAATAATAATTACATTTAAAAGTAATATTTTGTTTTCATAAAAAATACAAAGGATTGAATGAAATAAGAATCATATTACCTAGTATTACCTTTCCTATATTTTATTGTACAATTATAAAAAGCTGTGCTTGTTTGTAGGGCTAAACAATTTAGCCAATTCTGTCATAATAATAGTATATATTAAATTTTATTTATAAATGAAAACATTATACTATTTCACAAAAATGCATTCAAGAAAAACACTATATTTTTCATTTTACAGTACAGTTGCAAAAATTGCAATAGATCATGATTTTAAATCTTATAATTGTAACCTTTTTTTTTTTAAGCATGCAGAGACCTCAAATTTAAATCACAGCCATTGTTATTTAATAATCATACTAAGTCTTATAGCAAATTTGGTTTCATTTCAATTAATCAGACAGTCCTATCTGAAAGTATTCAGTTAGGTGCAGTTTTAAACGTTATTGGACCTTGCAAATGTTTTTATCCCATTTTGCAATTACATGACCAGACATACTGCTCTTTTCAAATTTTAGTGGTGAATTAAATTGATCACGTGAATCAAATGCGCCTGTAAAGAGCATTTCCACAATGGCATCGCACTGGTAACTAAATGCTCCTGAGTGATGATCAAAAAGCGTATTTAATGTACTTCCCCAGTCATGAGTGTTGACAGGTGTGTGTAGGTAAAGACTCACTCTTCCTCTGCAGGTGACCTCCTCTCCCTGCATGAGGCATGTGCCCAAAGCCACGTATCCCTTCAGACCTGACACGGTCTCCTGACTCTTGAGTGCCACCGTCTTCATACACGTCACATGCTCCCACTCCTCCAGATCAATGCTGAACAAGACAGTTTATCATCATTTACTCATGTTCATGTCAGTTCAACACCCGTAAGACTGCCGTACGTACTGAAGATCTTTTTTAAAGGGGAAACTAAATTTCCCTTGTTTTGATAAACAAGAGGTGTTTGTGTGCTTAAAAATCCTGCGTCTTCCATCACTTCAAACGTCCTCACCATCGCATTGCATTTGGATTAAACTGCTCTGTTCATGAAGAAAGCTTTAGGTTGTGTGAATGTGCATCTCACCGTGTGTTTGGGATGGCCTCCCAGCTCACAGGAGAGATGAGCTGAATGAAGAACTTGTCCTGCTGAGGATGTATGTACCGCTCATCTGAGAAAACAACAATTCAAATAATGAAGAATCAGACTTATCCTCTTTATTCATGTGCATATGCAAGCAAACAGTGTCCCACCTCTTTCGATGTTCTCAAACTCCTTTTCCTCTCCAGTCATTCTGGGGATGCGTGTGCACTGCTCTTTAACACTGCTGCACACTGCATAAACCTGAAACACACGAATGATCAACATACGACTCCCACGTAGGGCTGGGCGATATATGTCATACGATATATTATGCGCATCTCGTCAGTAAAGCCGGTTCTTTGATTAGCGACAAATCTCCATCAGCTGTTTTCAAAAAGAAACGGCAGCTTATAAACAGAGCCGTAGATCACAGAGAAGCTGCGCCATTGAATGACCCGCGAAACTCAACGTGTAGCTTGTCAGTGATCTACGGCTCTGTTTACGCAATGGCCAATCAGATGAGCTTTAGTCAGAATCCACTCACTACTCGGATCGCGAGTGTTGTTCAGATCCAGACTCCGGAGTTCTGGAAGCTTGTAAATCCTCTCATTATAATGTGATTTCTTTGCTGTATTCACCATTCAGAATTTGAATAAGTTTCGTTTTTCAGGCTTGTAAGAGGACCTATGTGCTGTAGTTGCAACAAAGCTTTTAAAGGGAGTGACACTGGCATGTTCTCTCAGAGATATATATATATATATATATATATATATATAAAAGAGTTTGTACATATGTGGGGAGGAGGGTTGCATCAATTTAAAAAGGTTTTTTTTTTTTTTTTTTAAGTCTTAAAGCTTGAAAATCACTGCTTTGGATGGATGCTGGTGTTTTATATCTTGGGTGGAATCTGCAGTCTCTGACTGTGTTTGTTTGCTGGCTTCCATGGCTGCAATATGATGCATTTTCCACCAATTGGCAACCTGAGGTGTTAAATTACTACTGGGTAAACTGGCAGTGGGCAGAGTCACACAGACCAAAATAAAAACAGACATTCCGACACAAAGGTACACTTTTCAGTGTAGAGTAACTGGCTGGTAGCACAGAAATAAGTATGCAAACTTAACATGTTCCCTAAATGTCATTTTTATGCTTTAGTGCAGTCAATAATTACATACAGCATCCTGCTGGACACAGATAGTATTTATGCAGATTAGTTTAGCCAGTCATAACCGACCTCATTTATATGTAGAAACACACAAGCAAAAACTCCCAGTGTATTTAGTCAGCATAACACAAATTGAACACAAGCAAAATCAGCAAACTTTTGTCCTAACGCTAAATTACTGACTGCACAGATGTTTGTTAAAATGCTAAAAACATTGCAGGTTGTGTTTTTTTCCCCTGCAGAACACAAAAGAAGATATTTTGATGAAAGTTGCCTTAACTAAACCATTCAGCTCCCACTGACTTTATATGCATTTACAATTAGAATTTACAACATGGAAACCAAAGCCGTTTAATTCTTCAAAACTATTAGTTTTATTCTCCACTGAAGAGAGTGCGAGAAAGTCTAGAAAAGTGTGAAATGACAAATGATTGAATTTTCAGTTTTGGATGAATAATCTCTTTAAGGCTCACATAAACGTGTCAAAAGGATCAAGACGAGCTCAGTTAAGAAATGTTGGCCACAATTTGTGCATTACCTTTGACTCCACGTGGTACGACACATAGTGGACTGTACACCTGAGTGGGATCTTGCGGACAGGCCAGGGAGCGTCATATGAGAGATATGTGGGTAACACACTGATCCTCAGCTCGCCCTAAAGCAACAAACACACTTCGGTCAATCCTAAACCTGTCAAGATTATTTTCTCCAGATATCCTGATCCCAGAGACTTTTGAGATGTGATCTAATACCAAGTGCTGCTGTCGATTTTTAGGCTTGTCTGTACCTGTTTGTTGAAGTAGAGGAATCCTTTGGGACAGTTGATGTTGTGAAAGGGAGAAAAGGACTCGATGGCGCCGTCTATTGTCATGGGGTGAAGCCGCATCGCCCCACGAGAGGTCACCAGCATCCAGTGAGGAGACGGACCGCAGATAAAAACCTGGAAAAACAAACCATGTCAACATTAGTAGCTCCACTCTTACAGAATCAAGAATTTATTGCCAATGTCTTACAACAGCTCTGAGATGAGATGAACCAGACGTACCCCAGAGTATCCAGAGATGTCCTGGAAGTATCTAAATCTTGCCACTCGACCTTTGACCCCCACAGTGTCCTCTCCCTGACCCTCGGTTTTCTTGTCTTTCCTCATTTTGGACTTCTTCTCTCTGAAGTTAATGTTATGAGGCATCTGAGAGGAAGAAAACGGAGTCACCATTCAAACATCACTGGAGTAAGAGTCCTGTGGAGAGTATCTAGTGTCAATTTGTACCTTCTTAAAGCGCACTTTCAGGTTGCTCTGAGCTTGCTGCTGGTCATAGGGAAAGGCCTCATAGATGAGAAGCTCTTGATCGACATGTGCCTGGTGACAAATACACAGCATTAAACCTCAATACGTGCAGAAGAGCATGGGAGTTTCTGTGAGAAATACTCACCAGCAGGTAAGGACGGCTGTGGTTGTAGCCTAAAGACACGAGAGCTACTTCTTTGACCAATGGGATTTCTCCCTGCCTCATCACTTCCTCTTTTTTGAGCTCCCCTTGAGTCGCCGATTGGCTAGCAGAGCTGTCGACCAGAACACGCTGACCAACAGGGAAATTTTTCACCAGAAAAACCAGGCGCCAATCAGGAAGCTGGTAGATCTGATTAACAAATCACAATTTTAATGAATATTAACATTAGATTATGTTCTACATATGCTTTATAGAAGCTCATAACATGAACTGAATAACCAAACAGCCACTAAAGAATAAGATTCTGAATCTGTTGATAAGGCATGCATTCATACTGAACAAATCTATACTTCATAAAGGCAGTTCAGTTGTAGTTTAGAATGAACTGAGGGTCTATATAGAGGACGACAGGCTTCTCAATTAGAGTAAATTATATGGCTTTTAGACTATTTAAAAAATTACATATTTTAAAAGAAATGACAGTATTTTATCAAAAGTTAAAAATATATATATTGTAAATTTTTAAATGTTTTAATTAAATGCTCACCAAGGCTGGATTTATTGTGCTCAAATACAAAGTAAGAGCAGTAATATTAGTGAAATAGTATTACAATTCAAAACAAGTTGTGAATAATTAAAAATTATAATTAAACATTTTATAAAATAAACATTATAATTAGGGCTGTCAAATGATTAAATCAAACCAAAATAAGCTTTTGTTTATATGTGTGTGCGGCGAGAGCAGAAGAAAATAATCTATGTTTTTGCGGGACCGGGGCTGAAAAGTCCGTCCCGCGCAGGTCTCTAATGCGCGACTCCTCTTCTTTCCCCACCTCTCTCTCCTCCACGCCGTCTCGTGATGACAACCACGCATACGCATTTTCAGGTATTAAATAAATTATCTAAGTAATATAAAAGTGCATTGTTTTTTTATGACGTTATAACGGTATTGAAACTGATACCGTTGCTATTTTTAGATACCCCGGTATATCATAATACCGTATTACCGCCCATGCCAAGTTCTATATTATGCCAAGTGTATATTAATTATATATATATAAATATGCACACATGCATGAAAATATTTGCATGTATATTTATACATATACATCTATATTTATATTGATATTATGAATTTATATAATATATTTAAAAAATTCTGAAGTATATACATGCACGTGTCTGTATTTATATATAAATAATAACTACACACAGTACACATACATATATAATGAAAACAAAAACAAAATTTTGAATGCAATAAATCACGATTAATCGTTTGACAGCACTTATCTTAATACATAATAGTAAGTTAGTAAAATACATTCTTTTAACCAGAAATCTGAGTGTTTATGTCGCTCACCTCCATGACTCCATTCTCTCTGACCAGAAGGCACCAGTGTGACGGCTCCTGTCGGTTCTGGCCGCCCTCTTTTCCTGTCTGAGAGGAGTTCAGTGCTGCAGAGCTGCGGCTGGGCTCCTCTTTACCGGGGCTGGTCAGAGGGTTCGACTCGCCGTACAGCATTTCCTCCTCATCATCCACCGTATTACTGACGTACAGCACCAGGAGGAGAAAAACACTCATCATGTTTAATGAGACAAGCTGTAAAGCAGAGCATTTCAGTGATTAATGTGCTCAGTGACTTTACCTGATGTCCTGGATGATGGTTTCTGTGTCTGATTGGGCTCTGATGGCAGTTTCCTCTTTGGCCAGGAAGCTGACCTTGTTCTCAGTTGTGAACATGCCACTGACGTCACGATAAGCACATAACGCAATAATACGGGATTGCTGCGAAAACAAAATCCGGGTGAAAATGTGTTTAATTTTTTTTTTTATTTGCAGCCTTGGTGATCATCAGAGACTTCTCTCAAAAGCGAAGGCTTGACCAGTCATCTACATGACGTCTGTATGGACTGACTGACCGTGTGGATTTGTGGCTTCTGCAGGGCCAGCCGGTGGCTCTTCCCCATGTACGAGTCGCTCTTCAGCATAAACATGGTGACCACTCCCTCTGCTGTCATGATGATCATGTATGGATCGGCCACAGAGCAGTGCACTATGGGAGAGCCCAAGTCCACAGGGATAAAGTGGAGCTGTGTCACTAAGAGCAAGAAGAGAAGAGACCGAATGAGACTCCAGATCCATCATCATACGGTCACTGTAACACAGACGCACTTCCTCACCTCCCTCCAGTAGTCTGATGCCCATAGGAGACACCTGAATGATGTATTTATTGTCTCCGATGTTGCCCGCATACACAGTGGGACCCTGCGTGGCGAATCCACTGGTGTCCAGCTCCATGATCTCCTGACCCGTCTGCAGGATCTAAACACACCGCAAGAGCAATGAAGCACTGAAAGAGTGAATGGCAATGACAATAACCTGCCTCAAAAAGCATTAGACAATATGAGACAGCAGTAATAGGAAAATGTTGCTGTCTGAAATGACATGCTAGCATGCTGCTTGTTATTTAGTACACTGCCTAGTAGACGTGCCGGTATTCGAAATTGAACATGCGCAATATTGTTATCATGAGCACAGAAAAATACTGTGAATAATTATTTAGCCCAATACAGATTACTTTTAGTTTTTTTGACTTTTCCCATCAAATAGTCACAAAAGAACACAACCGCTGTATTCTGCGTCAAAAATGCATGCGCACTGTCATATAAACAAGCACTCTCACTCTCTGACAGCAGATGGCGCTAAACAGCAGAAATGCAGCTGTTACCACGAAAAAAAGCAGCCGAGATACTTTCTGAAACATATTTAAATGATTTAAATAGGCATTCAGATTTCTGTATTCATTATAGTGTTCATCACAGTGCCAAATATTGAAATATTTAGACTAAATAGGCTATTTATTTCCCAAAAATATGTTACAATATGCCCCATACATAGTTTAAAATATTTAAATAGTTTGTTTGGTCACACTTAACATCAAGCCTCCATTGGTTAACATTAGTTAACATTAGTTTATTAGCTAACAAAATGCTAGTGAAAAAAATATTTTAAACATTTATTAATCTTTTGTCGTTTTAAAATTTAAACGCACAATGTTAAAATCTAAATTTGAAACCGTATTCTTTAATGAACCTAATCGAACACGAACTAACAGTATTTTTTCTAACAAAGAATAATATCTTCAAATGTAACTTTTTCTCATTGTTAATGCATTAACTAAGGTTAACTAGTGAGATCTTACTGTAAACTGATCTTTATAATTCTTCTGCACTTTAACCAGTGTAAATTTACTTTATGCATTTTTTGTTTAGAACTTTATTGGATTTAAATGTTTTGTTCTTTATGTTGTAAGGAAAAAGTTATTAAACCTACTTTATCATGTGATAATACTGTATACGTGACCAAGCACTAGCAATTAATCGCAACATGAAAATTTGCGATTGACCGTCCTGCAAAGTTTAGCTCCAACTCTAATCAAACACACATGCCTTTAATTTTCAAGTGATCCTTAAACACGTAATTAGTTGCTTCAGGTGTGTTGGATTAGAGTTGGAGCTAAACTTTGCAGGACGGTCGATCGTCAGGAGCAGGGTGGGCAGCCCTGGCCTACTGCCTAGAGTAAGGTAGTATGTTATACATAATCCAGCTTTCAATTACCATGGTGGAGTCCTCTCTGCTGAGGATGAGGAAGCCGTGTTTGTTCTTGTCATCCTCTACTGTGGGCTCGTGCTTCTCCTCCTCAGGACCCTCGCCATCTCCCTCTGGTGGAGACTACAGACAGATTTTTAAAGTTGAGCAGTTTATAGCTAAACATAAGAATTATGGATTTTTTTTTTTTATATTTATCTGCATTAAAATTAAAAGGCTTTAGAAAGATGATTGTAACCTGAATCACCTTCTCAGGTTTCTCCTCGCAGTATATAACTGTCCACATGTCGTGGCATCCAGGGAGCTCAAACGTTGTGACCACCTGTGGTCTGATACTTTTCTACAGAAAAGAAAAATAAATGCTTCAATACCACAAATTTATAATCTTTTTAAGTAACAATGTTTGACCTATATGGACTTTTCAAATGCCAATGGCCAATATAAATGTGAGACATAAATATCCACACAAAGCTAATATTGCAAATAGTAATTTCCTTAGTAATTTTGTTTCCCTGTGAAATAATAAAATAAAATCTTAACTTAATAGATATTTACTTTTTTTTTTTTATAATTTGTTTACATTTTATTGTAAGGTCCAGTTCTCACTATTAACTATGACTTCTTCCTCCATAAATTCATAATTACTTTTTTTTTTTATATATGGTCATGCAGAATAAGGCATTAATATGTGTTTTATAAGTACTAATAAACAGCGAATATGTTGCTAGTGAGAACTGGTCCCTATACTAAAGTGTTTTTGTTTTTTTAGAAATGTATTAAAATGAAGTGAGTTTCCATTTAAAACCAGGAAAAAAATTAAAAAAAATTAAATGTAACTTAATTCAAGTTAATTTAAGTTAAATTAAGTATATATCTTAAATTTAAACTTATAAAAAACTTAAAATAAATACACACACACGCACAATGCAATTAACGAAACATTTACTTGTCCACTAAAAACTAGAATAATTCATTATCCTCTGAATGTGCTGTGAGGAGATATGAGAATAACACAATGGGAAGTTAGTGCTTTTGTCAGTCAGCCAATCAGAACACTGCGTTACGTTATTTTGGAATGGTCAATACAAGCATGTTTAAAAGATAAAACCAGTAGGATTCCTTACAACAGGGCAAAATTAAGAACATGCAATATATATATATATATATATATATATATATATATAAAAATGAAAGTAATACTTAGCTACACATTATTAATCACAATTTCTAAAATCTCCTTCATCAATCATGTTAAAACTAGCATGACTAAAACCTAGTTGAAATGTGTTTACACCAGAAACATGATCTGTAATCCAATGTGAGGGAAACTGATCTGTGCCCCTAGAGCAAGCAGATTCATGTCATATTCAAACCTGATATTATCATCAGTCTCATCTGATCCCATCAAAACCACTCCTCATTCCTTATCACGCTAGAATAATCTCATTAAAACTATACAACTGGAATTTTGTGTTAAACAAATTTAATTAAACAAATTATACTTGACGCCTTTTCAAAATGACAACTATTAAATACTGACTCGAGGTGCACACTGGGATGTTTTCTGGACCCCGCGCTGGACTTAATTCACCCAAACCAACTGAGACAGATGTCAACACCAGGTGTAAACAGAGCCTGGGGTTCATACCAAATGCATGCACTCAGACAAATAACACTCTCTGCTGTATCTCGGGTGTTTTAAAGGCCTCTCCAACCATCTCTGAGGCAGCCCTGGTAAAGCCCAGACGTCACTGTAGCACCGCAGCGGCCCGTGGCAGACGAGCCTCACCACCACAGGGCCGCGTGCTGTGCATCTTTAATACAAACAGACACGGCTGCGATGCATGCGCACGCATGCAGGGACGCAACGCCTGTCTAAGAGGGCAGGAGAGTCACACATAAAAATCATACCTGCAACACAGAGAGAGCTCCGTTCTTGCCGTACCCCGAGCACACCACCACCTCCAGATCCGGCTCTGGGTTCGTTTGAAACTGATGACGGAAGAGTTGATACCGCATCAGAAACAAATAGTTTCGCAAAACGAACTGGTAATGCTTTGCATTTGAATACTTCTGACTGGGTTTTTGGTTAAATGCCTGATTTAAGGTCTGTTGTGAACACTAGGTCACTTTCACATTTACTTCTATAACATAAAATACAGCAGTAACACGTCCTTGTGAAGCGGCTGTCTAAATGTGAACTCATCTGATCACCAGTTACTTTCACAGCCTTGTTGTATTTATAATCACACTCTTGCAAACTACTTAAACCTACAGGAAAACCATTTTAAAGACAGACTTCAAGAACTCAAAGCCATGTGACTATGGCGAACTTCATTTATAACCTGATTGTTTTTAGGCTTCAGAATTCAGTTTTCGCCCTGCAAACTTATAGGTTGATCTAAAACAAAAATAAAATAAGCCGTCACTGTAGGGAAAGATACCTCTTCAGACAGGAAGGCCGGTTCTCCCATGGAGGCGCTGACACAGGGTCCTATGTTTAGTATGCTGTCACAAACCTATAAATAAACATCAAATTTAGTTTAAATGTGTTTTATGCAGGCAGCGACATTGATAATGTACATATGTGCTATATTGTTAATGAAATATGTCTTTGAGCTCAGATTACCTCAAATGAGTATGTAGCCAGCTGAGTGCCTGACTGAGCCTCGCTCCCGTACACCTCGATTTCATCAAGCTCGTCAGGCATACTGGCCTTACCTGAACACAGCAACACACACATATATACACACACACACACAACACAGCAGCACAAATATCTAAAGCACATACATTAACTACACTACCTGCCCAGTTAGATTCCACACGCTTCTTTTTATTTGGAGGCTCTTCCTGGAAGACAAATGAAAGACAGTATTAAAACCTATATTTTTGTCAACACTTTATTTTACGGTTACACCTATTAGTTGCTTATTAGCGTGCATATTACTAGAATGTTAGCCAATTATTAGTTCTAATGCAGCACATATTAATGTGCTTAAGTGCACTTCTCTTTACAACGGTTCACACACCTGTTTCTCTTTCTCCTCGTTCTCTTTGCCCTCTTCCATTGGCGTTTCCTGGAGTTTCTCCGTGTACCTGAGCAGCAGTGAGTTGCCAAGACGAGAGCCCAAGAACAGATACCCGGCCTCCATGGTCGTCATCTGAGAGGAGAGAGACGAGAGAGTGAGTGTCTGTAATCTAGGACAGAGGACTTGAGACTGATGCTGATCACTCACACAAGTGGTCAGGACGCTGGCGGCAGCCTTGTCGAAGTGAAATGCCCGCACGCTCCTCATGCCATCTGTGATGAGCGTCAACACGTAACTGCAACATGACAAGACACACGCTCAACGAACACAGTCAGATCTCGGTCGCTTCTATTGGCTTCATTTGTAAGGCTTTGGATAAAAGTGTGTCTGATAAATGACTAAAATGTACAGCATGGAAGCAAGTGGTCACAAAAGCAAAAGGTCTCACATTTCTCCTCCTTTTAGTGAGATGACCATCTTATCAGAGGTGATGAAAGATGACTGAGAACAATCCAGTGTGATCTTCACTTCCTCCTGTGGCTCTGTACAGTAAAACAGATTGAATTCGAGTGAAATGGCACTAGTAAAGAGTGCAAAGACATCTCAGCAGAACTTACTCAAAGGGAAAGCCGTGGTGCCATTGGTCTGGCTGTTGAGAGACACTCCAAATGGAGGAACACTCTGGTTCAGATACAGCAATGAGTTCACAGCGAACACCACAACTCCACCTGAACACACAACATTAACATTCAGACAGCTTATAACCCATATATTGCCAGAATAATATAGTGGTTTTCAACCAGACGGCCTGAGCAAAATTGAAACAAGAGCTCTCAGAGGACAAATTAGCAATAACAAAATGAATAAAATGGTAAAAAAAAAACTAAAAAACAGCTTAAAACAATATATTCATTCCTTTAAAAACAATTTGCTTTCTTTGTAAAATTTATAAATTAGATCAAGTAATTAAAAAATTAAAACAAAAAAAAGTCTTCAAATACCATGGGCATTTTGTAATACAAAAAAATGTATTTGACTAATTATGCTTTACTTCCAAAATATTTTATTTGGTTGTAATTTTTCTAAATTATAAAAAATAATACTAATTATAAAATATTTGTATAAATCATTGCCACTATCCACCAGCATTACCAAGCTTGGAAGCCAGGATAATTTTTTTTTTTAACTGCGACTGTGTTCATCTGAAAAAAGAAAGTGGGTGGCTTAGGGGCGGGTAGTTTATGGTGCAATTTTCATTTTTGGGTGAACTATTCCTTTACTTAACAAATGTTACCTATTCTACAGTGTTACCATTTTTTTTTAAAACAAGCAGTTACAAATGAAATAGAAAGTGTAAGTGTTAGAGGACAGGAAATAGATCAAATAGAATTAAAATAAAGAGTGCTAGAGTTATAGGTTCAAATAAAGACTAAAGAGATTAATTACTAAGGAAGATATTACTATGAGAATATAAGTATTACTATAGAAGAAATTATAACTATTATTGTTTACTTATCAGAAACATGAAGTGCCAATATAATAAAATATTCTTGCAGACAACAGAGGACCTTGTTGAGAAGCACTGCCATAAAACTAGAGTTGAAGGACTGTATGGAGCTCATGCAGGTGAGTCAGGATGATGTTTTACCGATTGGTTTAGGCACAGCCATGACCTGAGTGCAGTCGAAGGGCAGGTTACTGAGAGACCAGATGACCGGATGAACCTTCTGCATGATATTTAGAGAGATCGCCACGATACCACACGTGTCCTGACGCACAGCCACACGCCTTAAAATAACAAACAACACAGTGATTATAATGCACAGTGTGTGCTGCTGAAGACTGAGTG
The DNA here is from genome assembly GCA_032361065.1 of Enteromius trimaculatus. Taxonomy (NCBI): domain Eukaryota; kingdom Metazoa; phylum Chordata; class Actinopteri; order Cypriniformes; family Cyprinidae; genus Enteromius; species Enteromius trimaculatus. The sequence continues at coordinate 3,065,740 of JAUMHP010000074.1, read as the reverse complement.
CATGTGAATGAGACAAGTGTTGATAATCAGATCCTACCCGGGCCACGTCTGATTGGGCTCAAACAGAATAAGCAGCGTGGGCTCGTAATAACCATGGAGAAACTTCATATCGATAATGTTAAGGAGCTTCTCATCCAGTTCACGAACATCAATAATGTAACTGGGAAGGAAACTTGATTTCTGCCTAAAAAGAAGAAATAATTTGATTGAGATCTTGCTGTGAACAAACACCAATTTAATATAAAGAGTCTGATATGCTACAGTTAAAAAGCTTGAGAGTTAATACTTTTATTTTTTAAGGACACATTAAATCGATAAATAGATATTTCAAACAAATCTTTTGAACTTTCTTTAACATTGTTAATAATTAGAAATATTTCTCGAGCATCGAACCAGCATATGATTTCTGAAGGACCATGTGACACTGAAGACTGGAGTAACGATGCTGAAAAATCAGCTTTACATCACAGGAATAAATTATATTACATAATAATAACAACATTATAAAAATATTACATAACAATAAAATATATTACAATAGAAAGCTGTTTTTTTTTAATTGCAATAATATTGAAAAATATATATTATTGTTACTATATGTTTGTATCAAATAAATTCAACCCCCCAAAAATATTGAAAAGTTTTTGTTAAATCTTACAAAAATATAAAAAATATCTCGTCGACCCAAAACATTTCTGTGCTCGTGTAATAGTTTAAAATGTCAGTAAATGTGTAGAAAATACTGTTGGTACCCTTCTCCCACAATGCCTTCTTGTTCATCGGTTAGTGTGTCCTTCCTGAAGGGCAGCACCACGAGACACGTGCCGTAGACCAGCATGACTGCGCAGCGGTTCTCTGGATCCACCCGCACCATTGGGATGTGCATATTCTGGACAAACCCTTCCTGAAACACACAGCACAGAGCGATCACAACACACACCTCCACACGATCGTAGCTCTACTCAGCTCATCAGCGCAGTACATACTCGCAACTCCGGCTCCTCGAAATAGTGCAGAGACAGAGTCTTGAGATCATGCGTGCCTGGATCATACTCCACAACTGAGAGCTGGAAGGAAAACAAACACATTGACTTTAGACACAACGCTTTATTCCTGCAGGAAGTAGCTGTGATGTAGTCACACGTACCTTGGCATCTTTAAAGCTGAGAAGCAGGGCGTCTCTGTTGGTGCCCACGAGTTGAACGCTGGCCATGGACATCACATTCCCAAAGAGAGAGAAAGACGCCACCTGCTCCAGCTTCTCTTTACGACTCTTTCCATCTGCAATTGATTATTAATAATATTAACCACAATAACTGCAATATTAATAATCATAAACCCAGCAGTAAAATCCATTTTAATCTACAGAATTCTTAACTGCAGGCCAAAATTGAAAAAAGTCTTACCTGACGACTTTTCTGATTTTGAAGTGCTCTAGAACGCAATAAGAGAAAAATTAATGTTTATGTCAAGGACCCACTTAAACCTAACAGAAGTTTGGTTTACTAAGTGAAATTTATTCTGAAAAATATAAAGTAAGCATAATTATATAAATATATTTATAAAAAGATTTTAAAAAATATAAACAGATCTCAAGCACATTTCACAATCAGTTTCTAAGGGTTAAAATAATAGGAAACAGAAGAAAACAATGTGTGTGTGTGTGAGAGAGAGAGAGACTGTATGTAACTACTTGAAAATAATTGAACAAACTAAATAATAGAAAATGAAATGTTCATTTCTAACACTGGGTTGAAAACCCTTTGCTGTCAGCCTGAAGTCTTGAACTCACGGACGGCACCAGATGCTGGGTTTCCTTCTTTTTAATGCTCTGCCAGGCCTTTACTGCAGCGGCTTTCAGTTGCTGTTTGTTTCTGGGCCTTTCTGTCCTAAGTTTAGTCTTCAAGTGAAATGCATGCTCAACTGAGTTAAGGTCAGGTGACTGACTTGGCCATTCAAGAATGCTCCACTTCTTTGCTTTAATAAACTCCTGATTTGCTTTGGCTGTATGTTTTGGGTCATTGTCCATCTGTATTATGAAACACTGCCCAATCAATCTGACTGCATTCGCCTGGGTCTGAGCAGACAGTATGTCTCTAAACCTGTGTCCTGTCCTGTGTCACATCATCAATAAACACTAGTGCCCCAGTGCTCCTGGCAGCCATGCACGCCCAAGCCATCACACCGCCTCATGACCTTCTCCATACTTTTTTGACACTCCTAATATGGGAGCAATTTCTCTGATGGTTTTTTTTTTTTCGCAGCTTAAGGATGACTTGTTTCACCTGCACGTTTGACCGCATGTGGTCTGTTCACAGCAAAATCCACAGGCAAGCACCATACCTCAAATTAACTCCAGGCCTTTTATCTGCTTCATTGATAATGACATAACAAAGGAATAGCCCACACCTGCTCATGTGATAGCCTTTGAGTCAATTTTCCAATTACTTTTGACCCCTTTATAAAGAGGGTGGCACATGTTAAGGAGCTGAAACTCCAAAACCCTTCATTCAGTGCAAATGTGGATACCCTCAAATGAAAGCTGAGAGTGTACACATTATGTCCATGTCCTTTATATAATTATAATTGGAATGTGAGATGAAAGTAAATTATGCATTTGCTTTGGAAATCAGGGTCCCAGACAGTCCCTCTAGAAAAACGCGGCATTTTTTTGTGATTGTTGCGGGCAAAAATCCTTGATTATGCGGCACGTTTT
>JAUMHP010000074.1:3040543-3061190 GCA_032361065.1 Enteromius trimaculatus | reverse complement strand
CCGCATAAATATGCGGACTTTGGCTGATTATGCATGGAATCATGCGATCGCATAATCGCGTTTTTCTGGAGGGACTGCCCAGAGTCTGGAGGAAGAGAGGAGACGACCAGGACGTTTTAGAGCACTTCATGCTTCCTGCTGCTGACCAACTTTATGGAGACGCAGAGTTCATTTTCCAACAGGACTTGGCACCTGCATACAGTGCCAAAGCTACCAGTACCTGGTTTAAGGACCATGGTATCCCTGTTCTTAACTGGCCAGCAAACTTGTCTGACCTTCACCACAAAGAAAATCTATGGAGTATTGTGAAGAGAAAGATGCGATATGCCAGACCCAACAATGCAGAAGAGCTGAGGCTCTCTATCAGAGCAACCTGGGCTCTCATAACACCTGAGCAGGGCCACAGACCCCACGTCACGACACATTGCTGCAGTACTTCAGGCAAAAGGATGCCCAACTAAGTATTGAGTGCTGTACATGCTTATACTTTTCATGTTCATACTTTTCAGTTGGCCAAAAAACCTTTTCATTGTATTGGTCTTAAGTAATATTCTAATTTTCTGAGATACTGAATTTGGGGTTTTCATCAAATCATGAAAATTAAAAGAAATAAACACTTGAAATATATCAGTCTGTGTGGAATGAATTAATACATTATACAACCTCTTGATTGGAATTAGTGAAATTAATCAACTTGCTAAAGATATTGTAATTATATGACCAGCACCTGTATATAGTTATACACACTCGCTATAAAGCCATACAACTAAGGCAGAAGTATTTCAATCGCGTCTGTCAAACGTCAGTAGTGATCTTCAGCAGAGACAGAAGCGCATTCCCTCACCTCCACATCATAGATGATCCTGTACACGTAGAGCTGAGAGGTTCCCGCCACCACCAGGTTCTTCTCTTGGCTGGAGATGAAGTTGCAATACACGGCAAACTCCACAGCAGTCGGGGGGTGAGCCTGGCGGTACACCGCGTACATGATGATGAAGAGGAGGATGAGGAAGATGAAGAGCGGCTCTCCTCAGCACCTAAGTTCCCAAATCAATCACACACACAGGGAACGTGAGGACTAGCGCGTCACACTGTTTACAAACTCCACAGCCGCTCGTCTTACTCTCTAAACCGAGCCACAAACCAAATACATACATCTAGTGACTTATTCTTATTTGCTCATCATTTGCTCAAACGTTTGTTGACATTATATGCATATCAATCATCTCCTGCTAGTATGCTAGCGAGCTGTGTTTAATCATAATAAACACGATCTGTAGATACCCAAAATAAACGCGAACATACCGGCGAATTATTGTGCGGTTTTCCGAATGAGCCCTGTGAGTAGCGGGTCTCATAAATATATTTACCTAACCCCGAGCTCAGCACATTATCAGCACAGTGGACAGCACTTTCTCATTCATTACACATCCCAGAATGCCTCGCGGAAGCAGCACGGCCCGAAAATGTGTCCGACGCGCGCACTGAGCGCCACACGGGTTCCTCTCTCTGCGTCTCTTCTTCTTCCGTTTATTGGCGCGTTGAATCCTGAGTGCATATCGCCGATTACTTTTATTGTTGTGCAGTCATGAATTATTGTATTATTCAATATTATATTCCATATTATGTAAGTAATCTATTATTCCTTCTCCCCAGGAGCCACCTGGCGCTGCGTGTTCAGCTCCTTCAGACTAAATCTATGATCTCCTGAAGATCTAGAATAAAATAGAGCATCCACTTTCTATATTTATATCCTATTAATTAATCTAGTACTATATAAATATTTTATTAGAATCCTATATTCCTCTATATCTCTATTAAAATCATATCCCAATAAATAACCCTTATTTGCCTTATCTTTTTTATATAAATACGATGTTAGCTCCTTTCTTTCCTCACTATAAATTGTACATTTAAATATTACATGATCCACTGTTTCTTTCTCACCGCAGTTCTCACATAAAACAGACTCATGTTTTCCAATTCTGAATAATTCATAATTTAGCCCAGTATTTCCTAATCTCATTCTAGTTATTATAACCTCTTCTTTTCTGTTTCTGCCTCTAATATTTCCTTTATAATTTACCAATCTTTCAATATTATATAAATGCCTTCCCTTTTTATCTGTATTCCATATTTCCTGCCATTCTCTGATAATATTTCCTTTAATAATAATTTTCCTCTGCACCTCTCAAAGTAAATATTTTATTTGAATTTATCGCTGTAACATGTACACTACTAGCAGGGATGGATTACGGACTGGGCCAGCGGGGCCGCTGCCCAGTGGCCCTTGGGGTGCAGGAGCCCATGGGGCCCCTAGCCCAAAACAATTTGCAAAGCTTATCAACAATGTATTTTCATTTGTCTATTTTAGAGGGCCTACATTCTTTGATCATCTGCCTACAAGGGCCCCTGACCCTATAGGGCCTCTGATGGAAACATGAAGGGAGGGCGTTTGGCTGGGAGGCGGGCCCTTGCGAACGTTTTGCCCAGGGGCCCACAACCCATAATCCGTCCCTGACTACTAGTTAAAGGTTTCTGAACAGTAAGATTTTTTATGGGGGATTTTTTTATTTAATCCAAAGTAACTTTAAAGTTGTGAAATATTTATAATACTTTCTATTTTAATATATTTAAAAATGCATTTTATTCTTGTGATTTTAAAGCTGAATTTCTAGTCTTCTAGTCTAATCATCAGTCTTCAGTGTCACATGATCCTTTAGAAATCATTTGAATATTCTGATTTTGACCGGTACTGTATTTCTGTTATACGTTAACTTACGAACATAAAAAATAGTAATATACTCAATTAATGATCAAGTCATGATCTTACAATTGTGCTATGTGTGTAATGTTATTTTATTAATAGGTAACACTTTACAATTAAGTTTTGGTTAACATTAATTAACTTCATAGTAAGTTAACAGTGAAAACCCATTTAATAATCGTAGTGAATGTTCCAATATGTAAATTTTTTACAGTACATTTTTTATTAACTAACCTTAAGAAAGATACTTTAACATATTGCATTAGTTCTCAAATATTACCTTATTGTAAAGCGTTACTATAGTACACACACAATCAGATGTGACTTAAAAGCTACTGGTTTCACATTATTTCAAGTGTGATGATATTTTACAGTGCGCAATTAAACAATAGAATTAAACATAATTACTCTATTTATGACCGTATAAAAACATTGTACAAATAATCACTTAATTCCAGCATTTATTTGTTTTTTGACACCAAAAATACTAATCTGTGAGTGACGCGTAGCCGACAGTCTTAAAACAAACAAAATCAATATGATTTGACTTCATTTGTTAAAATATATCAATTATTAAAGAGCACAAAAATAGACAAATATTCTGTCAGTCACTTACAACACAGAAAAATCAAGTCATTCATATACACATATACAACAAAAACGGAGAAGCAATAACAAACAACTACTGTTCAGAGCAAATCTGGTTCAAATAAACACATCAGCAGTAAAGTCAAGACTAGACGTGACTGCCAGGGACCTTATAAATGTGTGTGCTCAGCCGTAGATCTTCTTGCATGTGATAAGGTACTCTGGGTAGGCCTGTGTGTCGTTGAAGATGACGAAGAGAGTCGGGGAGCCCATCTGATCCGTCACACTGTGGTATCTGACAGGAATGCCAGAGCTCTCTTTGAGCGGGGCGGTTTTGTAGTCATACTTGCCCACGGTGAAGTCTCCGGTCAGAACTCTGGCCACAAAAATAAACTTGTGGCCGTCTGCATTGGGAGGGGAGTAGGTGTCTGACACGGACAGTGAGGCGTTCACCGCAAAATACACCCCTTGACCGTACACAGTGGCTGAGGTGGTTAGAGGAAAGAGAAAATGCATTTGTCATTTTTATATTCTCATCAATGCCATTTATGAACTACTACTACAGTTTAAGTTTACTACAGTAATATTTTCAGTTAGATTTCAGTGTTATTTTCTGTTTTGTTTGAAATGTATAAGTGCTGTCAAACAATTAAACACATCCAGAATAAAAGCTTTTGTCTGTATGAGTACATAATAAATATACACAGTACACATACATACAACTTATACGAGTTTATTACTCATAAATTATTATGAGTAATCATTTAACAGCACTAATTTAAAGTAAATTAAAAGTTTTTTTATTTATTTGTTTTTTGTTCTAGATTTAGTTAACGATAATAGCTCGGATTCATATGGATTTATATGAATTTATATCACATTTAGATGAATTTGGGTATTTAATAGAGTGTTCCTGGGAGGTTGCTTTTTCAAATCCCAAACCTAATATATCACTGATCCAACTAATACAGCTTTTATCATTTAGAAGTAGGTTTTATACATATATATTCTGTTTTTACTTTAATTTTTTAGTTTATTTTAACTTTATTTTAAGTTTTAGTAATTCGTGTTTTGAGTGTTTTGTCATTTTTATTAGTATTTTTTTTATTAACTATTTATTTTATAGTTTATTTCGTTTTAGTTGTTTCATTTCTTAAAGTTACACAAAAAAAGAGAAATGTTACCTTGGTAACTAGCTGAAAAAAATGTTGTCAATATTTATCTGATCTGAAATGTTTTTTGGTAAAACTTAATATTTTAAGGGTTTTTTTTACATGTTACCCGTACTTAGTATTATAACAACAATAAATGATGCATAATTACATGCAAGCAACCCTAAACTAAACCCGTACCACATAGTTAATAATATTACTAAGTACTTAAATGTATAACTACATTGTAACAAGGACACCTTAAAATTAAGGGTAACCTATATTTTTAATGGTTTTATTTCATTATAATAGCCCTGCTGTAAGCCATCAAACAGTAGCATATGACTGAAGGACAGTACCGTTTTTACCACAGAAACTCCTGTTGAAGCCGTGAATGCATATCTCCTTGACGCTGGTCTCGCTGGTGCCGTGGTAGAGGGTACGCTCCACCTGCGGCTCTGAGGAGCTCTGCTCAATACTGACCTTCTTCAGCCTGTATTGGTCATGCAGGAGTCTATTCATCAGCTTATCAACCTAAAAACACCATCAGAGTCAGTCTTAGAGACACCAGTACTAACCAAAGTACTCTTTACTACAGAAACTATTAAAAACGCAGAAGTTTGCGCGGACTTTATTTCACATGTTTTGGACTATTAAAGGGAAACACCGACCCACTGCAATCATAGAGCTTAGAAGTGCCAGGACAATTTTTAATTTAACTCAGATTAGATTCTTCTGGAAGAAGAAAGTAACATACACCTAGGATGCTACAAAAGTGAGTAAAAGCCAGGCTAATTTTTTTTTATGGGTGAACTGACTCTTTAATGTCTTACAAAAAAGCCCTCTGATCTAGACATGCACTGAAGCTCAATGCATGTTTAGATCAGAGGGCTTTTTTGTACCTTGATCGTACCTTGATGATCTTGATTTTGTTGTGGTTGTCCTGAAGGGTGTCATAGAAATCTTTGACCACATTCTGGAATTCATCAGAGCCCACATCCAAGGGACACACTTCGGGCATGCTGGAGAGCAGACTGTAATCTTCATCTGAAAAATACACGTCATTTACTAAATACACATTTATAACATCTGTCGGGATTCTTGTCTGCTCCCTGTTTTCTAAAGTGGATTTTTATATTGCTTTCTGTCTGCTGTGCCTTTGTGGTCAGTCTGTAGTTCTTCTGGCTTAACCGTTTCCTGTGCTGGATGTCGTGTTGGCTGCTTTGGTTCTGTTTCTTGATTCCTGCTCACTGTCTTTGGATGCAACATTAAGATCATACTTTCCCTCTCACAACATCTTGAGATTGTACTATAGTCAAAGCAACTCAAGCTTGAATTATACCATTCAGACCAACCCACACTTAACAGATATTACAGGAAAACTTTAGTTTAGGGGTTGTTTTTTAACATGCATATAACTAGCATATTGGCTGTTTGTTGATACTAATAAAGCACATATTAATGCCTTATTCTGCATGATCATTCTACATGTCTTATTCTCAATCCTGACATACCCCTTTCCTAAACTTAACAACTACCTTAAGAACTATTAATAGACAGATAATTAGGAGTCCACTGAGGCAAAGGTTGAAAGTAAACCGTTAGAACTGGTCCACAAACTAAAGTGTGACTAAAAATAATAGTAACGAGTGAGGATGTTTCAACAAGACATGTTTTTCAACCTCTAACATGACTCTACGCCACATACAAATATAAAACACATAATATATCAGTTTTAATATATCAAAGTCATAATTTATATTTTGTAATATTCTGTGTCTTGCTCAAAAATCCCAAATAATAAAATAAAAAATTTTATCCCCGAATAATCTTCTAAATAATAACTCATACATGAATAAACATAGCCTCATTTAACATTCTGAAGTCATTTTTCTCAACACATATTGAATTATGCAGTTTATTGTGAATAATTTGACTCTTTGAGTAATTAACTGACATCATTGACAATTAATTCGATTAATTTTTTTTTATCAACTGACATAACATACCACATAAAAAAACTGACAAAACAAAATTTTTAATTGTTTTGTGTGTGAACTGTGTATTTTTGTTATATAAATACACACACATGCGTGTATACTTAAGAAAAATGTTTATATATTAAATATTTTTAGATATAAAATATAAGTGTAATGTATATACATGTAAAACATATATGCTATGTGTGTGTGTTATATATTCACAATAAATACACAGTACACACATATATTATGTAAACAAAAACTTTTTATATGCGATTAATCGTAATTAATTATTTTATAGCTCTAAAAAAAATATTAAAAGCACAATATTCACAGCAAATATTGATTTAAGCAGCTAATTGTGATTAATTTGACTAATAAGAATATCATGTGTAATCAACATGACAATTAAAAACATAATTATATTCCATATTCCTAAATTTATAAATAATTTCCCTAATTAATTGGCATATCACCTGTATATCATCTGAAAAAGATGTATGTCTGGAAACTAATATAAAGAATAATTTCTCTGTTTTTAAACAAAAAATAATAATAGTGCAGTATTGCATCAACAGCAGAAACGGTGGAGTCTCCCACTTTAGGGATTACACTATTTTGGGGTATTATATTATTCATCTTAATTTGTACCTGCGCCATCCGTGTACAAGTCCCCTGTGCTCAGCATTTTCCGTTTAATAGGCACGGATTTCCCGGATGCAAAACTGTGCTCCTCCATCTTCTCAAAGTCTATGATGTATGGCTGATTGTTGAAGAGAACATCGATCTTCTTCTGCTTCATCTTCCAAGCATTCTCAATGAACACCGTGGCCTCCGGCGGGTACGGGATGGCCTTCGAGGAGGAGCCCTGCTCATACCAAACCCACTGTACGCTCTTCTCGATTTCAGCATCCGTCAGCATGTTCTCCGTCCTTCTCAGGACGTTCTTCAGGTCCATCACGGCCTCAGAGACGTACTCTTTGAAGCCGGAGAGGACAGCGGTGGTGCCCTGGAGCCTTATCTCGACAGCATGCTTCCTCTTAATGAGCTCTAGGCATCTCTTCTGATGGGAGGAGAGTTTCCGCAGGCTCTTGTTGTCCACCTTCTCCTCACACTGTCTCAGTCCAACCTTCTTGCCCAATGCGATGTCCACCCTGACAAGATCGTGGTTGTAGTTAGCAAACACGCCGATCTCGGCTTTGTTAGCTGACCTGACGGCGTCTTCCAAGGACATTTCGAACGCTCTCTCCAGCTGCGTGTTCTCCTCGTTTGGCCTGGAGTCGCTCCGGGACAGTTCTAGAGCTTTCTGCATATCCTCCACATCTGATCTTTGGTTGACCTCCATCGACATCTGAATGGCCAGCAGGAGGCTTGCGTCTTCGTCGAGGCTGGAGATGTCAATGGGTGCAGAGGAGCTCGGGAGGTCATGGGCCTGCAGTGATTGGGGTTCGTCTGCCTCTTCTTCTTCTGCTGCTGCTGCTAAGGTGTCTTGAGGCTGGTCTGAATATAGATCTGAAGATTCGATGTCTGTGGCTCCTAAACTGGAAGGTTGGGGGTTCAAATCACTGCCAATGACTGCCAAGATCTTCTTAGCTTCTTCAATACGAGCTGAGGGACAGAAAACATTCAGGAACCATTGGGGTTCAACAAAAAACAACAGATTAGCATTGTTTTCAGGGTCCAGAATATTTTTCCCCAAATTCTGTTTTTGGGGAATTTTATTAATCAAAAAGCATGCATAATTCATTAAAATCATGAAACTTTTTTTAAGGGTAAACTGTTTTTTTTCCCTCACGTTCTGTTTTATTGTTACCATATTCTGTGTTAGCGAGGCTATTTATTTGAATACATAAAAACCATTCAAATGTATTTTTACAATCGCCCTATAAAGGTTTTGTTTTTGCTGGAATATCGTAATTTTCCCGCCGTAATATCTTTATTATACAATATTTTTACTCAAATGAGTCAAATGCTTATGAAGTGACTCTCTCACATGCAGGATTCCAATTTAAATAGTCTTTTTGTAGCTAATTATTCACAGATTCACAAACTACTGTGACATTCCGCATTATACAGTAAATTCTAGTTCGATTTTGAAATTCCGACCAGATTTTCTGCATTGCGCAAATCATAGGGCCCTTAATCAGAGTTATTTATTTCATGAAGAACAGTGGCACTAAAGGTTTTCGGCCAACCAATTTCAAGGACTGGTAAAGAATCATTCAGGGAACTGATCTATAATTACCTGAAGTGCGTGCATCGGTTGAGTTACGTCCATTCGGGAGTCTAGAGTTGTTTATGGAATTTGCAGAGGAACTTCTCTGGAAGTTTTGACAGGTTGTCATTTTCCATGCCAGCTGTAATATGTCCTGTGGAAAGCACAAATACAATCAACTCTAAAGTATTCCCGAGTATATGAGGTAAACAACAAGACTGGATACGTTACATCATCTTCTAGAGGCTCCCAGTGCACTTTGGTCATGTCGATAAAGACTTCGAACTTTGCTGTCATCTCTCCCAGTATGCTGACACCCTCCTCCTCCAGCAGGAAGCGAGAAATGCCAGGCTGGGTCACCACAATGGTCTTTGTAAAGACTGATCCTATAATAGCACTTAATAATTCTGCTGCTGACTGGCACACGCTCCACTCTCCCTGAATCTGCAAGTGAGTTTAAGAGATTACAAATATAGAAGACAATTACCACACAGTTCTTTCCAAGCTCTCGCTTCAGCTTGAGAAAAATGACTATCCATTAAAATAGAAATAGAAATTATAAGAATTATGATAATAAAAATTCTATTTCAGAGGCAAAAGGCTAAGTTTGCAAAAATGTTTAAAGTAAATTTAAAGTGAATTGTGTTTTTCTGAATTCACTCATTTTCAACACGATCTTACAAGTTAGTCTATTTTTAATAGAAAAATGTATTGAATTAAATTAGATCATTTTATATTTCTTAATTTTGTTTGTTAGTTTATTACTTTATTATTATTTACTAACAGCAATTCAGTAAAACTCAATCATATGTATATATATTTCTCGGTTGTTGTTGTTTTTTTTCAATTGTATATAGCTTCATATTTTCATATTAACATCAAAATAATTTTAAACATGTTATAAACATTTTTACTTTTACAAAATTATTTTGCCAACACTTCTACAACACACTATTGTTGCAAATGTTTGAGGTCAGTAAGATTGTTTGTTTTTTAAATTAACTTTTTGATGAATTTTTACAAATTTAAGTCTTAATTACATCAGAAATCTAGTATTTTTTTTTTACTTTTACTCAATTAAAAGTAATTCATTTACTTAAGCACAAGAAAGTACTACATTTGTTTATTTGTTCAAGTATTAAAGGATAAAAAAAACTGCACAACTTAGCTCAGTGCAGTAAAAAACAGCACAGTATGCTTTGGAAAGCGGTGAACTATACGTTTTCCAAAGAAAGACACAAATACTTTTTAAATTCATGACTGTCCAACTCTGCTTTTAATCAATTTAGTGCATCCTTGCTGCATTAATTAATTAAAACAACAAAATAAATCGTTCTGACCCCAAACCTTTTATCAGTAGTGTAAATGTCATATGAATCAGCTAAATGAAAGTGAACTCAGTAACTAACACTCAGTCCATCTCCAGACTCCAGCGGGAATAGGATGACCTCTCCCATGTCCGCCAGTAGATCTTGATGATGTAGTTGCAGGAACTTGAGCATTCCTGGCTCCATAGACAGGACGGTCTCCCTCTGCTCTGGAGTGCTGAGAAACGCAACCATCTTCTCTTTATTGTCCTTCTCCAACCCTGTCAGGGTGATAGCGGTAATCGCTCCACCAGCGCCTGACAACTTGGCACTGCAGATGTCCAGTGATGCCAGAAAGTCAGACCACTCCGTAGAAGAGAGCATGCTCTCACACTCTTTGGCTATGGGCACAGTGAACTCTGATATCTGGCACTCTATCAGGTCCCAGGCCTGTTTAACTGCGCTACGAGACAGAGACGTTACAGAGACTGTGCAGTTTGACACACTGTAGGTCGAAGGTATGCTTTTCAAAGACAAATTCAGTCGCTTTTTAACATCGTCCCGCCAGAGAAACTCAGCTTTGAGTCTGTCGTATGTCTGACTGTCCTCCACAACACCAGTCAGGAACTTGAGAACTTCGTTTTTGAGTCTTTCAACCTCAATTTGGTCAGGCCCTTTAATTTGGACGCAATCTTTTCCTAGACTGACATCAAATTTGGCATGGTCCTTTTTGAGGTTCTCGAGAAAACTACTCAAAGTGAGTAGGTGATATTTTGTGGTGTCGAGCACAGATACAAAGCTCACGCATTCCTTCTGGACAGATGGCTCAGGAGCAGATGCAGTAGTCGCTAAATTTGCAGCATTGTCCGTGAGAGCCGCTTTGTGTCCCAAGCTGGAGCTCACCACTGGAACAGTTGGACTTTGGGGTGAGACCGTCTGTGGTTGGTTCCCATCAGTCAATGTTCCCTGTTCATCTTGAGCTCTCTGATCCTCAGGAGCATGCAGGAAATCAAAGTACGGCTCCACAACTAAATCTGTACCTTCCAAATTATGGGATTTCTGGAGGACTTCGTCCACAGCTGTAAAGGAGAAAACTTGATTGAGATGGCAGGACTCTAAAACAGAGACTTCAAGAAAGACATCTTGACTTACATTTAACATCTTTAAAAGAAACCTTCGCACGTCCATCAGCTAGCATGCTAACTGCAAGGACATCAGCACCTCCAGCACGACTACTGCTGAAGTAGAGCTCCAGAACATCCTCTGTGTGGGCAGGAGACAGATTGGCCACCACAATGGAGTCTGTGGATTCAACCTGCTCCAGGGTGAAATGTGCTCCGTTCAGAGGCTTCTTGGAAACTTTGTCTTTAAGCGTCTGAAAATCTACAAATAAACACCACTTGGTATGATATTTGTTATGCAATGCAAAAGACACTTTTTTAAAATGTGGTTAAAGTGTGGCAATAGTAATTTTTTAATACCTTTGCCTGTAGGCACCTTTGTTAGGTGTACTAGAACAAGATCCTTGTTCGGAGACAGATACAGGATGAAGTCTTTTTCATTTTCCATTTCAGTAATATTTTCCAGATAAAGCTCCAGACAGTCCAGTGAAGTTTGTGGGCTGAGCCCTTTCAGCAGCAGTTTTCCAGGGTCCTTCGGTGGTTTCCTCCGCACTGTCAGTTTGATATTCTGGAGGACATGGGACTTGGACACAACTCTGGCAGCAGCTAACATAAGATAAAGAACAAAAGTTTTGCTCATACATGCTTGTAATATTGTCATGATTTTTCAAATATAATGATTTTTAATCCAATGTAATTTTCTTACTCTCTGCATCTTCAAAAACCACTAAAGCTTGGTTTCCAAGCTTCTCGAAAGAGATCACGTTCCCTCCTCCAGAGCGCCGCTTGTTATCAAAGTAGAGAGACAGAAGGTCTTCGTCCAGATCATCAGGAATATCCAGAACCTCCAAACTCCGCTCCTCCAGGCTTCCCTCAGCCATCCTGACAAAACAAAAAACACACATGAAGAATGAAGCAGAGCCAGTAAGACAGTAACTGACATTCCTGCCCTACTTCAAATCATATGTGAGGCTACTGCATTTATAATGAAAACTAATCAAATCAAGTGTTGTGTTTGCCTTTTTCACATAAAATAAAAATGTTTTTTATGAAATTCAATCACCTATGTATATGTGGCAGTCTCTTTTTGGCATTGTTTTTGAGGTTTTATATATTACTACAGACATACAGATAGATAGATAGATAGATAGATAGATAGATAGATAGATAGATAGATAGTAGAAATATTAGAAAAACTGGACGCTGTAAACTTGTTATATATATATAAATAAATAAATATTGCCGAAAGAGAAACTGAAAGGGCGAGGCTGGATCATAACTGACAGAGAGAGAGCAATTAACATTCATAATACGAAGAAAAATGAAATCTGTGCACGATGATGTTTTCACAATACTTGCATAATAACAGCATAACACGATATTGAGAGTTAAGCTGAGCAGACTTACCTTAAACATGAACATTGACTGGCAAGTGTCGCTGCTGCTGTGACTCACTACTTCCTGCTTCGAGTTGGTCAACAACTTACACTACAGACACAGAAAAACATTTTAGAGGTAACGTCACTAACAAAATATATACATTTTATTTGTAATTAATGTTCATAACACTATTGTATAAATAACAATAATGCGTAATACAATTTTTAACTGCATTACTAAAGACGTACTTACAGTCAAACTTTCAAAAAATTTATTAAACTATAATATCTCTATATTTGCAAGATTACGTACGGTTGCCGATAAATATAGACCTGACGTCTCCGCGATTTCAGAAGTTTTTCGCCACACAGGGAAATAAAAGTCCCGCATAAACCCGTAACTGCGTAAAATCACAAGCCCGGCCCATCAGTGTTTGACGAGACCCGCTCCGGCGTTGGCTTTCTGTCAATCATTCGTTTCAACCAATAGCAGCGTTTGTTACTGGGACGTCTTTCTGTGAGTGTTGCGCATGCCTGAATGCCGACAGCGTTTTGTAGCAAACGGAGAGCCTCACGCGTGAAAGGTATGGTTTGAATGTTTACATTTTATTGCTGTACTTTAAAAATACTGTATGGTTTTGTATCAAATATACATATAAATAATAACACATCTAACTTTAACAATTGAACGTGTGCGTATGCACTGGAATGATATGTGTAACGTTAGTTCATGTAACTGTTAGATACATTTCTATGTATTCATTTATTATATATATATATATATATATTATATATTTAACGTTATGGTGATTAATCATTATAATAAAGCATGAAGCAGTAGTTTTTTATGTATATTTCACAGGCCATGGATTCTCAGAAAGACATTCAGCCTCCTAAACAGCAGCCGATGATCTATATTTGTGGGGGTAACGCTAACTTTTTTCATGCTTTTAGTTCCGTATGTCTTTCGTGTATTAGTCATTGATAATCGTGTCTTCTATTACTGTGCAAGCAAGAGTCTGTCCCTGAGCTGTGGAGTGTTTTTGCTCCTGTGTTTCAGAGTGTCACACAGAAAATGAGATCAAGGCCAGAGACCCCATCAGATGCAGAGAATGCGGATACAGAATCATGTACAAGAAGAGGACCAAAAGATGTATCCTTTTTTTAGATAAATAATGCTTAGTGGTGGTTCAAAGAAAAAAAATCTGCCATCATTTACTCGCCCTCATGTTGCTCCAAACTATAACCCACATCATATGCTGTAACTTGTTTCCATGTAACATTATGGAACTAGTAATCTGCTCTTTTTTTCCATACAATGAAAGAACATAGTCACCACATCTGTAAAGCTCTTAAAAAAAAAAAAAAAACATAAAAGTGGTCCATCTTACTCATGTGTTGTCACAATAAGGATGTCCATGTTATATTCTGTATTATTAACAGCTATTGCCATTGATTACAGTAGTCAACATTTGAAGTGGATCAAAACCTTAATAAAAAAGTGTCTGCTCACATTCTGCTGCTCAGCGATTCGTCAGCAATATGAATCTTTTTCTGTTACGGCCACATGTCACACAGTAACATATTTGCATAATTTCCGCCCCACGTTCTACATCGCCAACAACTTGCCCCGCCCACAAACAGTACATGGGCGTTTGGTTTTCCGACACATGCGGTAGCGGTAGACCAATCATAAAGGACTGCGCCATCTGACCAATCAAAGCAGTGAGGGCTCACGGAAAGGAGGGGATAGACAGACTGATTCTTCAAACTGCTTCAAACGAGTCGTTTACGAATCATTTAGAAATGGGGTAAAATTAAATATATTTTTAAAACTAAAGTGTTTATTGACCTTGCGTACATGTAAACCTGTTTTAATACTCATAAAGCAATATTAGCAACCCTAAAATGGCATAATAGGGGCACTTTAAATTAAAGTTGTCCTAAAACCAAACCAATACCTGTTCCTCGACAACTTTAACTTTTTTGATCCACTTCAAATGTTGATTAATGTAATCAATGGCTGTAGCTGTTATAGAATATATATAGCATGGATGCCCTTTTTGTGTGGACATTCTTCACAATTCTTGTGCGTTTCATAGAGCATATGGCGGTGAGTAAATGGGGAACATTTTTGTGGTGAACTACTGCTTTGATTCTTCAAATAATTACAAAATTAAGCTCTTGCCATGGTTTCTTTATTCAGTTACATACGCAATACTTATAAAGTAATTCTAGTCTAATTTGAGTCCGTATGAACCATCCTATGTTCTTTTTTATTTTTCCTTAACTTCTGTTTCCAGTGGTTGTTTTTGATGCCCGATGAAATGAATCTGCTGTTTTCCTGTTAGAACTAGCTTTTTATCTTTGACTGTGTAAATACATGTATACAATTTGAATAGGTGGAAATGGAGCAAAATTGAGCAAAATACAATTTACAAAAAAATCTTGAGTGGATGTTTTCTTTTTGTATTTGCAGTTAGAATTATAAATGGGCTTTTTTGGGTATAATCAAATAAAGTCTTGAGTTGTTCTTGTAGTGTGGTTTAGGATTTTTTTCACATTAGAGATGGAAATATTGTGAACCATCATTAAGGTGCTGTTAAATGACTGGAATTTCACATGGAAAATAGGCCTATTTTACATGACCAACTTGTCAATTACATGAATTCTTGTTGAAAAGCAAATATAAATTAAAGAATCCAGTAATCTTGGTGGTGTTGTTGCGTTTTGTATTTGATTCCTGTGGTCCAGTGTGGTTTGTAAAGAAAAAAAAATCAGCAAAAACTCCACAACAAATCTAGTAATGTGTACAATCACTTCTTTAATAATATTTTGATGTTTTCCTAATCCTAATGCTTTATATCTTGCATATCTGGGAAATGTTTAGTCCTACTACACTCTTAAAGTTCTTGAGATTGACATCAGTGGTTCTGTAAGGATCCTGAAACATCACTGGAAACTTTCAAATGCAGAAAAATGTTTTTCAGAATGTTTCTTTCAGGAACTGGTCCCTGAAAGGTTCTATGGCAAAAACAGCCTTTGGAACTTTTATTTTTAAGAGTTTTGGTTACAGTAAAATTAGCTGTAAGCACAGTCAGTCACATTAGTAGTCAAGAGCTTTAAATATAGTCTTTAAAATAAGTTTCTTATGCCTGTCAAGGCTGCATTACATAATCAAAAAAGGCCATATTTTGAAATAATATTGCAAATTTAAATTAACCATTTATTTTATAAGAAGTAATTCCTAAAAAAAAATTTTTCCAGTAAGAATGCATTAAATTGGACTTAAAAAATATTTTTTTTAAATGCATTTTCTATTCATCAAAGTATCTTGAAATAAATCTAAACAAATATCAATTATTGATTTTTCAAGATATTTCATGATTTCTGAAGGATCATGTGACAATGAAGGCTGGAGTAACTCTGCTGGAAATTCAGCTTTGCTTAAAACATATTGATTTGTTTATTTTTTATTATCAGCTGTTTTTAGACTTCTCAATATTTAAAAGAAAATAGTATATTTAATAATTTTTAGTGTCACCAAAATGATATTTTTGGCAAAGTGGTATTTTATAATATATTTTCCAACCTAATATGTTTAAAACGTATTGACTTATTTTATTATCTGCTGTTTTTAGACAGTTGTTTTCTCTATTACTGTTTTTACTATATTTTTGATCAAATTACTGACATTCTTTCCCGAACATAAAAAAATTCTAGTTAATCCAAACTTTTGTCCACTAGCGCATGAGCTTTACAGTATAAAACACAGAAATGACATCATAAAGTCGTTCAGCAGCCATAACCCGAACTGTAAACTTCAAGTGCCCAGAGATCCCGAGCAGTGTCAGCTGAAGGGTTATGCAGCTGATTTTCCGCACAATGAAAACCAGCAGGGCCGTTTGAAGTCCCCTGGCTGCTGTTTCACAGGAAACCTCCCCCACTCTGCAGCAGCTCCGCAGCCCCTCCCCCACGTGATGTCACCGCACGCCCCGCAGGAGGCGTGTCCTCCCACTTCTGGCTGAGCTTCAGTCTGCGCAGGGAACAGGAAGAGAGCGAGGGAGTGTATGAGTGTGTGTGTGTGAGGACGGGAGCTCGCTGTACTGTGCTCGGGACTGAGGGCAGCCATGGGGAATTCACAGAAGAAGGCCCCCGGTCACGGAGAGGGAGGGGGCCCGCACTCTCAACCTGGGACCCCGGGACACAAGAGGAGCCATGGAAACAACACAGCCAACTCAAAGGAAGTCCAAGGGAAGAGCCCGGGAGTGAATGGCACCCTTCCAGCCGGCAAGAGCCAGGATGAGCCTCAGGGCTCTGGTCCGCTGCACAGTGGCTCTGCCGGGGAGAGCTGTAATCTGGATGCCCCGTGTGGGGCCCTTCCTCCTCCACTGGCCAGGCTCAAAAATGAGGGCAATATGTTCTTCAAAAATGGACAGTTTGGGGACGCACTGGAGAAATACACACAGGCCATCGACGGATGTATAGAAGCGGGTAGAGTACAAATACTCTGTTTTAGTACTTGCTGTCAAAATCAGACTTGACATTTGTGTTAAAAGAGCAGTTATAAGAGTCTTTGGTCATTTGTACATTTTTGGTAAGGTATTTTGTGATAATTGTTTTTATCTGATTTTGACTGATTTTAATTATTCTGGTGGGATAGAAGTATTAGTGTTAAATTATCTTGAAATAAATATACGTGTTAAATTTTTTTTTTTCAGATTTTAACTGTCACCAAAATTACGTATTTGGCGTATTATACTTATATACTGACTTAGTTTTGGTTAACCAACACATTCTAACACATTTTAACTATTCAGGTGGGGTACAAGTATTTATATTAAAATAATTATATATGCACATGTGTTAAAATAGTATATTTAATCATTTTTGGTGTCACCAAAATGACATTTTCGGCAAAGTGGTATTTTATAATATATTTTACTACTCTTTAAAGTATACTGACTCAAAAGTATTTTTTTTTTAATTAATCAACATATTTAAATTATTTTGGCTGGGTAATTTTAACTTTAATTTTAATTATTTAACTGATTTGTTTTATTGAACATAAGATTTTGGTGTTACCAAGGTGGTATTTTTGGTAAGGTGATTGTTTTGGCAGTGACTTAAAAGCATTTGGTTTTTATAAAATATTCTGGTGGGATAATAATGTTAAGAAAATATTTCACAAATTTTGGTTTCTGATTCTGAACATTTTGCCAAATTTTTGCAAAGGTGACAATAATTTGATACTGACTAAAAAGTACAGGATTTTTCAAATTAAGCAACATATTTCAATGATTCTTGTGGGGTACAAGTATTTATCTTGAAATATTATATATAATACGTGTGTATAAACAGTTTTTGGTGACTAATACTGACTTAAAAGTACTGGGTGTTCCAAATTAACCAGTACATTTAAATGAATCATGCTGTATTGTGGACTACGACAGCCTTCTATTGCGCAAACATTGCATAGATCCTGTTAGGCAGCGTTGAGTAATGCAGGGGCAGGAATCCAATACCGGTTCATAGAGAGGCTCTGATGTCTAGATGTCCCACAGAAAAGGTCTTAAACCGCTGTTCATCGATCCGTTGCATGTTGGGGACTTAAGCCGCATTTTTGCGAAACAGAAGTGAAAGCGTTTCACAAAAATGCCGCTCATTTCCGCCACTTGGCATTGTGGGTGTGCCCTTCAAAGTTACGTAATAGGGATGTACTGTCTTTCTAAACTCAGCTTCCCCAGTGTTTATTCTGTGGCTGTTTGGGTTTGTAACATGATATCAGGTGACTAAACAAAATGTTTTCCAGCATGAATGGCTGGCTGACTCCTGAACCCATCCTCCCACATGTACCCATGCAGAACTAAAGCTGCTTTCTTGGTCTATTCTCAGTGCTGTGCTTGTATTTGCAGGTATCGACAGCCCTGAGGATCTTTGTATTCTGTACTCCAATAGAGCTGCTTGCTACCTCAAAGATGGAAACAGCGCAGACTGCATCCAGGACTGCACCAGGTTAACCATAGATTTACATACTCGCTCTTTTCAATGAATCAACGGCCAGACGCTCACAGAATAATCAGAGCTGCCTTTAGCTTGGATTTACGTGTGAGGTAATACTGCAAGCGCGTGTGACTGTCTCAGAAAGATTAACACCCAACACAGTTGCGCTGTAAGGAGCTTTCCCAGCAGACTGGTTACTGTCGCTAAGATCCCCGGCAGTCTGTTACCGTGCTCCTTTGAAGGGAAATAATACAATTTCAGAGTCAGTGAAGTCTTGCAATGGTACTGTACTGTTTGGGCACATCCATTCTTTAATCCCATAATAAATCTTAAGAGTAAACACAGGAAAATTATGCGTAAAGAAGAAAAAATACTGGATCTTTATACTTTATGAATGGATTCCTATGTAGATTTAGAGAGTTCACTGTAGGACACTGGATCAGAGAAAGGTCTTGATCCTCTGTTTCATCCTGTTTATTTATAGGTCTCTGGAGCTCCACCCCTTCTCTCTGAAGCCCCTCCTCCGGCGGGC
This sequence comes from Enteromius trimaculatus, assembly GCA_032361065.1. NCBI lineage: Eukaryota > Metazoa > Chordata > Actinopteri > Cypriniformes > Cyprinidae > Enteromius > Enteromius trimaculatus. The sequence continues at coordinate 3,042,145 of JAUMHP010000074.1, read as the reverse complement.
AATGGCGTACGAGTCTCTGGAGCGCTACAGGAAAGCCTATGTGGATTACAAAACAGTCCTGCAGATAGACATCAGCGTGCAGGCGGCTCATGACAGTGTGCACAGGTACCATTCACCCCCCACAGGATGATCTTTTAATGTGGTTACAAATCTAGCTGTCTAAAAATCTTTTATTATTGTCAATATCCTTATCCTTATCTTATTCTATTCTACATATGTATATATATATATATATATATATATATATATGGGTATTTGACATATCAGTGTTTCCTATGGCATGATAGAAAATGTAAATTAAAAATAATAATTTTTCTTATTGATTTTTTACAGGTGTTTTAACCATATTTTGATTTACACATTGCATGTCTGTATTTTCGGGTTCAATAAAATGTCTGTAATCTTAAAATATAATCTTAAAATTACCAGTACTTTAGTTTTTGGTGAAATTTTAAATGCTTTTAAGAATGTTAAACAAATTTCAAAAGGTGGTCTTGCACATTTGTGTTCCTGAAGTAAATTCATCGAATTTCTACTTGAAAATAAGAATAAGAGCAAAGTACTTAAAGGAGTAGTTTGCCCCAAAAAAATGCAAAATCTGCTTTCATTACTTTTGTGTTGTTCTAAACCTGGATGAGTTTCTTTCTTCTGCTGAATACAAAAGGAGATATTTTGCCGAATGTTGGCAAACAAACAGTTTCGGTCCTCAGTGACTTCCATTATATGAGAAGTCAGTGGGGATAATCAACTGGTTGTTTTTGCACATTCTTCAAAACATTATCTTCTGTGTTCAGCATAAGAAAGAAACTTGAACCAGGTTTCAGGTTTGGGGTATGTAATGATGACCGAACTTTCATGTTTGGGTGCTATATCCTGTAAGTTATTTTTGTGCAGTGAAATGCTAACAATTCCAGTAATGTCGTGTTTTGTCTGATGTGATCTCAGAATCACTAAAATGCTGATCGAGCAGGACGGTCCTGACTGGCGAGAGAAGCTGCCAGAGATCCCAATGGTCCCCATTTCTGCCCAGCAGCACCGTAAAGATGAACCCAGTGCAGAAGTTCTGCAGGCCCGAGCCGCCAGAGCTGAGCAAGAGAAGGGTGAGATAACCACAACACAGCGACCACACAGAAGAGACCGCCTTAACACTGCCTTATGAGAAATAGTAAAGCATAATTCATAAGTGTACATGGAAGGCATTGTTTAAAGTAGTTTCCCAAATTATAATATCTGTGCCTTACAAACCTGAAAGGGTTAACCTAGGTCCTCCTTTGAATATACACTGCTCAAAAAAATAAAGGGAACACTAAAATAACACATCCTAGATCTGAATGAAATATTCTTATTAAATACTTTGTTCTTTACATAGTTGAATGTACTGACAACAAAATCACACAAAAGTTATCAATGGAAATCAAATTTATGAACCCATGGAGGTCTGGAATTGGAGTCACACTCAAAATTGAAGTGGAAAAAACACACTACAGGCCGATCCAACTTTGATGTAACGTCCTTAAGGCAGGGGTGCCCAACCCTGCTCCTGGCGATCGACTGTCCTGCAAAGTTTAGCTCCAACTCTAATCAAACACACATGCCTTTAAT
>JAUMHP010000074.1:3018906-3040443 GCA_032361065.1 Enteromius trimaculatus | reverse complement strand
ATCATTAATTTTCATTTTTTTTTTTTTTTTCGTAAAAAACGGAATTAGTTGCTTCAGGTCTGTTTGATTAGAGATGGAGCTAAACTTTGCAGGACAGTCGATCACCAGGAGCAGGGTTGGGCAACCAATGCCTTAAAACACAAAATGAGGCTCAGTAGTGTGTGTGGCCTCCACGTGCCTGTATGACCTACAACGCCTGGGCATGCTCCTGGGATCTCCTCCCAGACCAGGGCTAAAGCATCCGCCAACTCCTGGACAGTCTGTGGTGCAACGTGGCGTTGGAGGATGGAGTGAGACATGAGGTCCCAGATGTGCTCAATTGGATTCAGGTCTGGGGAATGGGCGGGCCAGTCCATAGCATCAATGCCTTCCTCTTGCAGGAACTTGCACTAGGAGGAACCCATGGCCAACTGCACTGGCATATGGTCTCATTAGGGGTCTGAGGATCTCATCTCGGTACCTAATGGCAGCCAGGGAACCTCTGATGAGCACGTGGAGGGTTGTGCAAGACTCTGTCACGTCTGTCACATGTGCTCAGTGTGAACCTGCTTTCATCTGTGAAGAGCACAGGGCCAATTTGCCAATTTTGGTGTTCTCTGGCAAAAGCCAAACATCCTGCACTGTGTTGGGATGCAAGCACAACCACCACCTGTGGATGTCGGGCCCTCATACCACCCTCATGGAGTTTCTGACCGTTTGAGCAGACACATGCACATTTGTGGGCTGCTGGAGTTCATTATGCAGGGCTCTTCCTGTTCCTCCTTGCACAAAGGTGGAGGTAGCGGTCCTGCTGCTGGGTTGTTGCCCTCCTACTGCCTCCTCCACGTCTCCTGATGTACTGGCCTGTCTCCTGTTAGCACCTCCATGCTCTGGACAGTACGCTGACAGACACAGCAAACCTTCTATCCACAGCTCGCATTGATGTGCCATCCTGGATGAGCTGCACTATCTGAGCCACTTGTGTGGATTGTAGACTCCGTCTCATGCTACCACTAGAGCGAAAGCAATCGGTGTTGCTTCCGTAGTGGGCAGTTTGATTTCACAGAAGTGTGATTGACATGGAGTTACATTGTGTTGTTTAAGTGTTCCCTTTATTAAAATTTATGATTCATGATTCAACTGAAATGTACAAACGAGAACAACTGAAATCACATACTCCAGATTGGAGTATATACATAGATTAGATCAATTTAATTATTTTTCATCAAATACATTTAGATTAAAATAGAATAAAATAGATTAAAAAAATGGGTGCAAGGTTCCTTTGAATAAAAACACAGATATTATGTGTGTAATGTTATGCTGGCTAGTGTTGTGTGTAATGCATTAGTAATTAATTACTGTTACTTAATTACATTTCCATTTAAAAATTCAAGGAATTTATATTCAAATTGTATTGTTATTAAAGCCACAAGTTGCATTAGTTAACATTTAGTTAATGCACTGTGAACTAACATTAACAAAGATGAATAAGTAGTGTAATAAATATATAGTTCATTGTTCATTCACGTTAGTTAATATATTAACTAATGTTAACAAATGACACCTTATTTAGGTTTTATATTCTATATAAAACAACTGTTCTGATGTTAAAATATATGTAACTTTCTATATAATCTAATTGAAAGAATTAAAAAGCAGTTTCATGTCTATCTAGAAAGTCTAGATTTGGGATTAATGAAGAAGTGAGAAGTAATGCAATAATTTTAGAGTAATTAGTGCAGTAATCTAATTACATAACTGAAGATGTAATTCATAGCTACTTTCTTACTGGCTCATGCTGTCTATGATCTGGCTCTGTATTCAAAGTTTTGTTAACCCTTATGTTATGATTACAACTTTTAGTTGCTTATTAGCAAGTATATTACTAAAATATTAGCCAATTATTAGTAGTAATTAAGCACATATTAATGCCTTATTCTACATCCCTAATCCCACCCAATACCTACACTTAACAACTACCTTAGTAACTATTTACTGAGGGAAAAGTCGTAGTTAGTAGTTAACAAGTGTTACCTATTCTAAAGCGTTACCAAGATTTTCATTATATTTCAGGTTTTGAGGAATTACTATGCAATGTGTCTTTAGGGAGTGTGGTATATTTGGTGAGAGTGTGAACCCCTAGCATTCGCATAAACAGCTATCATTTCTGTGTAAATGCATTCATGCCATTTCTGAGCTGCGTTAAACTGTCTTTGGAAATGTTCAATACCGCATGTATTTCAGCATTATATTGTGGATGTCCACATGAGGCTTCTTAACTAGTTTAACCAGAGAGATCTTTATTATTGAAGCATGGCTGTACAGACCAGGATCAGCTAAGGATGTTCATGCTGAGGTTATGAAAGAAGGCTGCATGCATTAAACATAATGCTTTTCCAAACAGAAATATGCTGGAACCCCAACAACCTGCATATGCAAGCCAATGCTGATAAATAATACATACAGGGAAAAAATGCTGTTGAACTACTCACAACAAACGCCCGCTGGGAAGACTTATAGGCTTGGCATTGTGTGTGACGTTTGAATTTTCTGTTGTTCACCTGTTTACAAGAATTATGCAAACAGTTTCAGTCACACGCTGCATCTAACAGCTTTTGTCAGCGTGGATGTACCGCGCTTGATGGCAATCAATTATGTAAAAGAGTAACATAGTCAGCTCTCATCGTAATGGAACCAGACGGCTCCGGTTTCATTCTGACCTGAGAAAGGAAGACCCACATGATCAGCGCCGATCACATTAACAATGGGACAACCTTTGCTCTGCTGTCCTTTGAGCTAGATGAAGTCATGTTATGTTATTGCTACTGCACTCGCTGCCTGCGATGCAACTGAACTGAGAACTGAACTAACAGCTGGTTAAAATGTTCTATTTGGTTCCACAAAGAACTATTTAGTCCAAGGTTCTTTACAGAATCGTCTATTTTCTGAAAGCATTTAGACAACAACTAAAGGTTCTTCGATAGCATTGTAAAGCACCTTTATTTTTTAGAGTTTGTCAAAGTCTATTTGGAAATTGAAATAAATATATAAAATGAAAAATGAAAAAAAAAAATATAAATATTAGATTAAAAACAAAGCTTAAAATAACTTAAAATCTGGAATGTTGTCTTAAAGTACTAAAACTACTATTTAAAAGAATAAATCTAAAAAATGTATTAAATTGAATATATATTTAAAAAAACAACAACTAATAAACTAATATCTACAAAGGACAAAAGCACAAAATTCCAAACTAAAATGAAAATTATATATATATATATATATATAAAAAAAAAACAAATGCAAAAATATTTATAAATAATATAATTGTATGGAAGTGATAGTAAAATAACAGTGGAAGTTAAAAATAGGCTTATTTGTTTTACCATTAAGATGTTTCTGTTGTGACATTAATTTTATAACAGAGTTAAAGGGTTAGTTCACCCAAAAATGAACAATTTTTCATTAAGACCTTCATCTTCACAAATTAAGATGTTTTTGATGACATCAGAGAGCCATCTGAAATACAACTGAAATTATCCAGATCCAGAAACATAGTAAAAACATTGGTAAAACAGTTTTGCCGTGCTACGAAAATACTTTTTTGTGCAAATAAAACAAAAATAACATAAATTACTCTTCTCCCGTGACTTACGTCTTCTGCTACGCTCAACGCATCGTATGCGCAAGCTTTAACGTGTGTTTTTACCACGTTGGACCTGGCATCATTTTAGTTGTGTTGCTGTCTATGGAGGGACAGATGGCTTTCTGATGTCATCAAAAATATCTTAATTTGTGTTTCGAAGATGAACGAAGGTTTTCTTTGTTTAGAACGACATGAGGGTGAGTAATTAATGACAGAATTTTTATTTTTGAGTGAACTAACCCTTTAAGTATATATATTTACCTTGAATTTTCAATACTGTAATGTAGCGACTTTGATCTTAAATGTATTCTGGTTGCATCATTACATTTTTTCTGTTGTTGTTACACTACAGTATTTAGAATTTGGGAGGGTAATATGGTAATATGCCTAAATGTAATTACCTTTTTATTTGCTTGTTTGTTTTTGTAATGTTGAAAATGATGACCCAAACACGGTCATGTTCAAACTTGTTCACTCGTGTCGTACTTGTAGCTATAATGTAGGAAAGGTGTTCAGAAGTGTAATTCTACTGTAAATCTATTTTCTCCACAGCCAGAAAAGCAGAGGCTAGGTTCACTTTGCTGAAACAAGAAGGAAATGAGATGGTGAAGAACGGACAGTTTCAAGATGCTGCTGACAAATACAGCGAATGTCTGGCCATCAAACCTAATGAATGTGCCATCTACACTAACAGGTGAAGCTGTCCTGCACTTTACAGCTGTTAATATCAGACAGTTCAGAATAATACAGCATTACTCATAAAACCACAGTCAAAGTACAACAGTCGGGTTCTGAAAGAAAAACATCCCTTTCATTATCTCTATAGAACTTTTTTACTAAACATAAATACAGACCAACTGTGAGCTATAGTTAATCAGTGGTAAAATGCTTTTGATTAAGCCACCAGTTTGCATTATTTCATTTCTTTTGCATTGTTTTTAAATAATGCTAAACAGCAAAGGACAAATTAATTGTGGAAAAACTGCATTACCCATGATTCTGCAAAGAATTCTTAATCAGAGGACTAAAATACACAAACATTACATGTAGGATATGTATGCATGCATATAAAAAAATAAATAAATGTTTTATATCTTTTTATAATCTATCCATGCTTTTTAATTTGATTGTGTCATTTGCAATGCATCATGGGATTGTAGTTTTTAGTACTTTTAGTACTCTTGTTTAAGTGCAGTCTTGTACCTTTGTCTTTGTCCATTTTTTTCATGAAGACTGGTTGATTTGGTTATAACCCATCTTCCGTACGGGGAAAAATGGTGCTGAAAAAGTTTACAGATGCATTTTTGTTTAAGCAGTATGTATATTATAGCCTACTGATACATTTTTAGGCATTCAGGCACAAAATGCATTTAAAATTGCAATATAAATGTTTAATTTTCTAAAACAACGAAAACCGCACTTACTGATTTAAACATGCAACAAAAAAGAACACATGTAAAGTAGCTGCTGTTTTAAATGTTGCATAACGCATAATTTATCATGTGCATTATATATATAGTAATCTGTTTTGATCATAGCCGCAGTTTGGTGCAGCTAAATACTTACAAACAGCACATGTTGTCCTGAGCCTTCCAGAAAGTGCTGAGACAGAATGCTGTTCAGTCAGCAATTAGCTCTGACAACTCCAGCACAAAACAGCGAAGGAGGGAGTCAGGCCGCACTGCTGAGTGAGAAATGTCTGCTGTGTTTTCCAGAGCGCTGTGCTATCTCAAGCTGGAGTGTTTTGCAGAAGCCAAACAGGACTGTGACTCTGCGCTTCAGACCGAGCCAAACAACAAGAAAGCATTTTACAGACGGGCCCTAGCACACAAAGGCTTAAAGGTCTCTTTTTGCTATCATATGCCATTTCTACTCATAAGAAAGCCATACGGAATGTCATAAGGAAACTCATAAGGAATGTCTCCTTATTTTTTTGTGCAGTGTAAAAACATAATGATTAAATGACAAACATCAAACTACACTTATATCCAGGGATTCAATTGGGCCAGTGTAGTGTAGTGTAGAATTTTGACCCCTGCCAGATTATGACTCCCCTAGTATTGGTAGGTTTAGTGTTAGGTGCAGTGTTGCCAACTTAGCGACTTTGTCACTAGATTTAGCGACTTTTCAGACCCCCTTGGTGACATTTTTCCAAAAAAGTGACTAGCGACAAATCTAGCGACTTCTTGGACAAACCTCACCGAGTCTCTGGTACTGCCGCGGACGCGCAAGCTCTTGTTTTCCCATCGTGCTCTTGGCGTCGGTTCGGTTCAGAGAGAGACTGAGAGGAGCAGGGGTTTCAGTTAAAATAGATATTTTGTTGCTTCAAACTCTATTTTACATGTAAATATAGCCAAAATCACACCATAGCCATTGTCTATATCTTATGTGTTTTTGATTTCATCAGAAAACGGCTTGATTATAAATCAGGATATTAATCCATCTTGTAAGGTAGAGCTAGTTTAACCTAATAATGGGGTGCATTTCAGTCACTATTTCATATCCATTCCGTTTTTCTGACAACAGAAACCATTAAATATATCAGTTAAAAGAGTTATTGTGAGAATTTGGGTGCATTAAATTACATTGTGTGACTACAGAGAAGCAAGATAATATGACGCAGTGACGTAATGAATATGCAAATTGATGTATGACGTCACCTAGCGACATCTAGCGACTTTTCAAGCTGGCTTTAGCTACTTTCGATTGAAAAAAGTTGTTAAGTTTAATTAGCCCATCCATAAACTAAACTTTTAATGATTCTGCCGTATGAACGAATCATTTAAATGAATCTTAACTCAATGACTCACTTATTAAACGCTTACTTCTGGCACCTATCGTTTTTGTTTAGTTGAAAAATATGATTACCACGATCATTTAATTAATTTTATTAATATAATTTAATGCAGTTATATTTTCAGTGGTAATTATTTAATTCGATAACGTAGGCTATAAGCTAGATAATAACAATCACATTATAATAACTGAATTTATAGATCAAATGTAAGAATCTGAAATAAAAGTATTAATAAGATTAGTGAAAAAATGCCCTCTTTAAAGGTAAAAATAATGCCATTGGATTAAAGCAAAGTCACAGAAAATGAGTAAGAATATTGCTTATTGATTAAGATTAAGAAACTTATGTTTATATGTGTGTGTATATACATAATACGTCCAAATGTAACCCCTGCTTATATCATAGACCGTAAGGCAGAGCTGTGATGTCTGTCTTTGTTTTCCCTCAGGACTACCTGTCAGCCAGCACTGATTTACAGGAAGTACTGCAGTTGGACCCGAATGTGCAGGAGGCCGAGCAGGAGCTGGAGACGGTCACTAACCTGCTGAGAGAGAGTCTAGTACTGGCTAATTCTCAAGGTAGAGTCTCACTGTCAATGAACATGTAGAGAGACAAACACCAGCACAGTTCAGACTATGCAGTAGTAGTTAGTCAACCCGATCTCATGAAAGTACATATAAATAGTACGCCAAAGAAAAACAAAAACTGCAAAAATGTACTTTGGCGTGTATATGCTACGCGACGGATAGGATATGGTTGTGGGGTAGAAAAACTGTGTATCATATGCACGGCAACAAATTTTGCATCATATGCATGCAAAAACTGCATATCATATGCACGCTAAACACATGCGTAGGAATATAATATGCAGCGTATCATATGTACGCCAAAGTTCATTTTTGCATATCAGCCCCACTGTTTTGTTTTTTTTTTTTGGTACTATTTATACACATTTGGCATGAGACCAGGCTCAAAGAAGTAATTTTTTGGGGCAATTTTGAGCTCGTTTACACCAAAAATGAAATGAATGAACCTCAGGGTGATGAAAGTGTACATTCATGTCTGTACAGTAAATCTTTTAGCTTCAATCTGGACCGCATGAAGAATAGGACGCAGAAGAAGAGAGTTCAACATTCTAGAACATCATGTTTGATTATCTTTTTGAAAAAGTAACTCCGATGTTTTCCTGTAAATAAAAAGTAATGCATGCCTTTACTAGTTCCTTAAAAAAGGTAATCTGATCAAATAAATCGCATAGCTGTCATGCATTGCCCCCAAAATCACAAGCACACAGTCATGACATCACACCCTATATTTTAGCATCAAAAAACTAGTTCTTAACCAAATTTTTATCAAACACTTGAACATCAGCATGGTAAGAACTACATCTTGAGGGTCACGAACAGATCTATTTTATACTAAGTTTATAAAAATGTGATTGCAGAATGCAGCAGCGGATCATGATTAAGCAGGCCTGTTGTAATCTAGAGAGTGTGTAATAACACCACAAACTTGAAAACACCTATAAGCCACTATTTATCTAACATACCTCAGTGAACTTTAAGCTTAGGTTTAGCTGATTAGTGGTGTTTACTGAGGCAAGGGTCATTTTTACTCATAACCGAACAAAACCCTAATAAACTTTAGATTTATGCATCATTGATACATCAAGCTGAATAAGCTCTGAATACACGGGCAACCGACCTATCATCATGATCTTACACATGAAACACAGAACTCATATTTTCTGCAAAATCTTGTTTAGCCTTAAAGCCCATTGACACTAATGATAATAACTACAGCAAAAACTAAAGTTTTAATAACTCTAATCCGTTCTAAGAATCATGTTCATACATCTATAACAACACACAAATGCATGGAAGCCCGGTTTCGCCACAGAATAAAAAATTAATAAAAAAAACAGAGTCATGTCAAAAAATTACCTTAAATTAAAAGTTACCTATTAGACAGTTATTAGACAATTTTCACTTTTTATTTTTCAGAAGTTCTTACTTGCCTACTTTTTACATATCTAGCAAATTCTGACTTTTATCCTCCCAATTCTGAGTCTATATTTCACAAATTCTAACTTTTTTCTTGTACTTGTCAATTTATTTCTCACGAATTCTGAATGACCAGGTTTTAGCCCACAATTCAGATTTTTCAGACTTCTGAGTTTATATATTGCAAATTAAAATTTTGTCTAAGACTTCTGAGTTTATCTTTCACTAATTCAGATCTTTTTCCCCAGATATCTGACTTTATCTCTTACAAATTCAGTCCACACCCCTGTCCAGGCCCCTGTTCCCATAGTGTTTGTTTCGGTATTGCAGCCTCTGTGTTGTCATTCGAGAGCGTGTTTTTTCCCAGTGTATTCAGAGGGCAGACAGCAAGACGATCGAGGGGTGATGCAATGAAATTGAGCTAAAATCCTGCAACATCGCATAGAGCACATTAAAGCCTCGTCTGTGAAACAGTTTTTTAATCTGATAAATTTGTCTCACAGTTCTCAGTTTTTATCCCAAACGTTTAATTTTGAGTCATATCTCACATTTTTCCACGTTGCAACTTTGACTCTCTCTCGAGGTTCAGCGCACACACCAAATGTAACACTTAAATGGCAATTCTGAGTTTATATCTTGCAAATTCTGATGCTTCCTATCAATCTCACACTTCTGACTTTTTCCTCTGAATTCTGAGTTTATATCTCAAATTCTGCATTCATATGTTGCAGTTTTGCCTCTCTTTCGCAAGGTTCTGTGCGCTCACCAAATGTAGCACTTAAACACAACAACTGGCTTCAATATGACATGTGTGATGCCGACTATGACACTTCTCTCTCCGCAGGTTGACATCGAGGCAATAAAGGATGAAATGAACAGAGAGCTAAAGGAAGAACAGCCCCTCCTTCGTTAAAGCCAGACACAGCGGATCCAGCAAACCTGAGAAATCCAGCTCACGGCTCTCAGAGTCCCGCCACGAGGGCCCATTCATCCGCCTCAACTAAAGTTACCCTCATCTCACCTTCTTCTAGGAATATTGTCTGATGCAATGCTGACGATGCAAAGCATGCAAACGGTTCATCCTCTTCCTCTGGCTTCAGTAGGCACTGTGAGCATGGCACGGCTGGGATTCTCGGGTATCGTGTATAAGAGAGAATGTGCCTTTAAAAAGAAGCCGTGGCTCACATATGGAGTGATTCAACACTCTCAGACAAAATTGTATAGGAATTTAATTTGCTACATTTAAATCTCTCATTTCTCAGGATTTAATATATTTTTAATAGCTATTCCATTGTATTGTGTAATATTTGCATATGTGCAGCTCGTGTAGTGTACTTTTTTCTTTTTTTTTGGACATCTTCAAGCCTTCAGCCCAACCATGGTCTCAATATGCAAAGATCCCACAAGGTATGAATGTGCAATAACATTAGATGTACCTTTTCTTTTGGATGTCAGCAAAAGAAATATGTTTCGGATAAATTTGCATCAGCTAAATAAATGGCTTTATAAATTACTAGGTGAAATATTTTTGCTGTTAGGCATGAATAGAAATTATTTTAGAATTGCAAAACCCCTGGAAATATAAAGCTAAAATAGAAACACCAATGATTTTTACAGGCTTAATACATCTAAATGGTTTGAATGTATACTACTGTTTAAAGTTTGGGGTCAGTAGGTTTAATCTTAAGATAGGTAAAATAATTGTAAAATATAATAAAAAAAGGAATATTTTTAAATATTGCAGTGTAAAATTGTTTCTCATCATCATATATTGTAAAATGTAATTTATTCCTGTGAGCAACGCTGAATTTCCAGCATCATTAGTGTCACGATTATTTACAAATCCTTCCAATATGCTGATTTCTGCTCAAAAAGCATTTCTGATTATCATCATCTCTGTGTTTTTGCCGTTTAATACTTTTGTGGAAACCATTTTTTATTATTTAGAATTCTCAAAATAGAAAATAAATAATTCATATAAAATGCAATGTTTTGTAAAAAAAAATGACTTTTGATTATTTGATGAACACCTTTGCAATAATAGTGACCCAAAACTTTATAGATACTAAATTTCTCATAAATATTACTGAAATTCAGTAATGCTATATTAAGATTGAAGTTGGCTAACAAAATGTTTTACAGCATTTCTTAATCTTGGTTTCTGAAATTGCTTTTGCATTTAGACATTTTAGAAAAAATATTTTATACGATTTTTCACCAAATTTATTCAATTCTATTATTTCACCTACACACACTGCCATAATTCTACATCTCAATAACTGTCAGTAGTATTTGAGCGAACACACAGACCACGCATCTAGAGTCATGTTTTTATTTTCATTAAGATATGCATTTACACGCATATTATAAAGCAAATATACAAATAACAAGCTGTTTTGAAAAAGTTAGAAATAAATCGTCCCTAGCCTCTGAAATTATATTCGTACAGATATGGGCAGGCTCAAAAAAAAAAAAAAAAAAAACACTAAAGAAATAGAAGAAACAAAAACAAAGCAGCTTGTGGCATTAGATCAGTCCCGAGAGATTACTGAGCAGCACCAGAATGGCAGAAACAAAGCGGATGAACAGTGCAAACACGAGTCCGAGGAGGCGTCTGTAAACGGTGAGTGTGTTGAAGTGTGCAGGAGTGAGCCTGAGTGCTGTCTTTGGTAGGCGGTCAGATGTGTAGTCCTAGGGACGCTACGCCGCCTCGCTAACATTCAACGCAGCCTCGTCCAATACATTTGAACTCATAAGACACAAACCGGAAAAGAAATGCAGTTCATCTGTGATCCAAAAGGCACCATGAGTCAATACAGATAAAAGGAAAAAAAAAAAAGAAATCACTTAATCAGTTGAAACAACCTGAATGTGATTACCATCATAGCCTTTACAATGAAAGTAGTTGTATTTTTTTTTCTTCTCGTGTTAAACAGGATGCAGATCTTTCTGATTCCTTCGTAACCCATTGCATCCAATTTGCTCTTTTCTCTCTCTTTCTTTTTTTTTTTAACATGCCATTTCCTCCCATGTTTGGGTTTGGTCAAGTTCCCCGTCCTACCAGCAGGGGGCACGACACGCTTCATCCAGCTCTTCAACACATCTACTTTCCCCAAAAATGGAAAATATGCAGCAACACCGAAGAGAAAAAAAGCCCCAAAAATTTAAAACACAAGAATCACTGCTGTGAAAGGGAAATCTATTGCCTGGTCCCTCGTGGGCTCATCTTGTATGAAGATCTCGGATATCTCCAGACTTCCTCGTTTGCCTCTGAATAGTCGCAGACTCCTCCAACTAAAGCTATATGCTGGCTAACTGAGAGTATATGTGTGTGTGTGTGTACGCATGTGTAGTGAAGGTGCTCCTGAATACACGGGTCAGTCGCATGCTAGCTGTCCAAAACGCGCCATGGTCTTATTCCAGTTCAAAATTACAAGTGAGAAATTACATTTAAAGGAAATTAAGCCTATTTGTAGAATCAATAAGGTTTGGGACCTTTTCATGAAAGTGAAGCACATTTTGCCTCCCAATTTGAATGACTGTACTGGAAAAAAATATCAAAAATGCAAAAATTATATACAATTAAATAATGGACGCATTTGTACTGTTTTTTTTTTTTTTTGGACAATAATACAGAAACAAAATACTGTTTTATAGTATTAAGAATAATCAGGAATTACAAAACCTATACTACAATAAAGAGGAAGAAAAATGTGCTTAAATTAATAGTCCACCCAAAAATGAGAATTCAGTCATCATTTGCTCATCCTTGTGTTGTTTCAAACCTAAAAGATATTCGGTAAACAAACCGGTTTGGTTCCCATTGACTTTAACTGTATAAATGGAAGTCAATTGGAAGCAAAACTGTTTGGTTACCGAAATATCTTCAAGTCTTATGTTGCACAGAAAAAACAAATACAGACTTAAAACATTGTAAACGATGACTGCATGCTCATTTTTGGCTGAGCTATCACTTGTCACAAACCAAACTCATCCTAAACAAAGGCTTCATTTCCAGTATGTAAGGAATGATATTTCTCTTCTTTCGCTTTTATTTTGTGGTGAAAAACGAGCTGGACACGTTTTAATTGACACGCTTCATTGCAGCGACAATCAACACTGAAACAGAGGCGTGTGTGTGAGATCGACAGCTACATCGTCATCAGTCTCCGTGCATCACTTACATTCATCTGTTGCCTCTCTGAATCTTATCCAAGCTTCGATTCAACTGTAAGCGCTGACCGACTGCCGGTCAAGCAGTAACCTTTGGTCACTGAGCTTTCTGAAACTTTGAGGCCCACCCTGCCCATGACCAACATAAATAGTGGCGCTCCTCTTTCAACGTTCAAAAAAAGACCAACTCGGACGTTAAACCTCCAGGAAACAATCTGTGCAATCCTTGGTAATAAAAGGTTAGCTGTGACAGCTAGCGTGCGTCTGCTTATATCTCTGTTTGAATGCAGGTGTTACGCACAGGGCTTGTTGGCTGAGGAAGGTTGTTATTGCGTTCTTTAGGCGAACTCTCAGCTGCGCACATTAAACTCATGTTCTCCTCCGCGATGTAGCACAGCGGGCGCTCCGCCGCCCCGTCAGGGCTCAGAGGGGCCACCGCAGCTTGCGTGAGGCTCCCGGGAGTGAGACAGTTCTCCAGCCGGTCGTTCTCCACCTCAGGGAGCGGGCTGACTGCTCCGGCTGTGTTGGGATGTCGGGTGTGGGACTCGTAGCAGGGCAGCCTGCAAGCGTCCAGGTCGGAGCAGCTGAACTCCGAGAAGTGGCTGGAGTGCGAGTCGGCCACAGACGGCAGGCTGCCGCTCAGGGAGGGCGAGTCGAGCTCGCTGGAGTTGGTGCTGCGGCGCTCCAACAGCTGGGCGTCCATGTCTTCTCGCGTCTCGTTGATCTTGGTTGCGCCGCTCTTCTTGCGCAGCTTGCCTTTGCTCTTCTTGCCGGAGGAGGAGGAGGAGGTGGAGGACGGCTCCTTGGCCCAGCGGGAGGCAATGCACTTGCCCTCGTGGGGACAGCCGGAGGGGCAAACACCGGGCAAGTGTCCTCCGCTGCTGCCGTCGTCCATACTGCTGCTGCCGCTGTGGTGCCTCAGCTTCCCTCGCTTGGACTCCACATCCACCTGCACCTCCATGCTGCTTCCGTCCCTGCTGAACCACAACATCTGCTGTTAGTGACCTAATATCATTACGATATATTAACCTTTAAAGGCCTAGAACATTTTGGGGTGCCTGACACACTTTATTACTTAGTTTTCAGATTTTCTTTGGAAGTTGTATCTCGACCAAATATGGTCCTGTCCCTATAAACAGCTTTCAGATGATGTATAAATCTCATTTCTTAACATTTTCACCCACATGACTGGTTTTGTGGTCTATGGACTCAGTCTATGTGGTCTATGGTCAATGAACACAGACCTGTCCAGAGGCAGGTAGGCGTTGAGAATGGATCCAGCCATTGCTTTGGTACTAGCGTTGTCACTGATTGTCCCCAGACTGACGGTACCGGACTCCCCGCTCAGACTGCAACGCTCCTTTTGAACATCAGCTTGAACTTCCAATCTGAGAAACACAAGCAGCACATTTAAAGGGGTCATTTCATATTTTCCTTTGTCTTTGGTGTGTTACAAGCTTACAAAACACTACATCACTGTGTAGGAAGATTTGCATAACCCCGCCCAAATGTTTACATAAAGGAAGAAGGCGTAACTTTTATTCTCTCTGTAGTGTTGTTGCCATTGCTGGCACATTTAAGCCCAGTTTTACAGACAGGGTTTAGGATTGAGCCATAGTTCAATTAAAACATTTAAGTAGCTTTTATGAACTTTTTATGAGCTTATTTTTAGAGAAAACAAATGACTTACATATTTTGAGATTTTATAAGGAGAGCAGGCTTAAGCCTTGTCTGTGAAACTGGGGGAAAATGCGACAAATTTCATAAACTTGTGCAAATCCAGCTGTTAGATCTCCGTGTGCATAGCCTGCATAAAACATGTAGTCTTTATATGACGGTCGTTCCACGTGAATGATCTTCCATTTTATAAAACACTTTGTTCACAAGCACCACCAAGTCATGGTTTTATATAACAGCGGAGGTTCTGGGCATGAGACCAGAAGCATGAAGCCTATTGGCTTACTAGTTTTCTTGCAGTGGGATGGAAAAGACATTAAAACGGGGCTATGTTAAAAAAATAATCCGTTGCCTTGACCAGTGTTTCTCAGCACGATAACAGAAAAAATGATAATCACGATTATTTTGCTCAAAAATGTTTATCACGATTAATAATGACGATTATTCCTTTGGTAATGGACTTTTATTCACTTGTGTATTCTTATTGCACTTTACAGCCACAAATAAAGAAAAATAAACAACCAAACATGTTTAGAATGGAGAGTTTTTAGCATTTTGAACCTTATATGTTCATATGAATATGTGTCCACAGAGTCACATCAAAATACATGAACCTTAAAAGGCCATTTCTGGTCAATAAATCTGCACAAAAGTGAAATGCAGGCATTGTGTCACTGACCTGTTAAAGCAGTTGACCATGGCACTTCCTGACAAGCTGCCAGTGATGCTGGCCCCAGCAAGGGCCATAGTGCTGGCGTTCTCACTCAGGTTGTCTCTCATTGCTCCAATACGCTCCATGTGGCTCCCGCTGGCACTTAGGCTGCCCGTCAGACCCCCCACACTGCCCTCGCCGATGCTGGGGTTATGCCTGGTCTCTGCTACTGAAGTGGTGTCTGACAAAAGAGAATCAAAAAAAAAGCAGTCAATACAGCAGTTCACAAAAGTGTGAAGTATTTTGGTGGGAAAAAATGATAAAAATCAGTAGGAAAGTTCCAGTTTGGGGATTTTGAGCTTTGCATGAAATTGCAGTATGGATTAGTATGGATTAATCCCACAATTTTTCATCCATGTTTTAATTTCAACGTAAATTCTTGTTGTGCGGCATTCTGTCAAAATTCTTTCGATTACATTTTATGCCATCCTTTGAATTATTAGCATTTTTAATAATAAACATCATAAAACTGATTTTAGAAATGAAAACAAAACACAAAAACACTACATAAAAGTTTTAATGAACTCAACTGGCTACACATCCTTTTTGTTTTTTGACAGACAGTAATCTGGAAAAAATAAATCAATTTGAGAAACCTGATTACAAATAGCATGATCATATTTCAAAACCTTTTCCTCAGGCTTACTCTGTACAGCAGAACAAAAGCTGCTTGTGTCCAGAGTTACATGAGCTTCACAGGAATTATTTAGTGTTAGAGAAGCAAAGCTACTTGACCCTTGAGTTTTAGAAGTTGTGTCTGGAAAAGGATAAACTCTGTCTCTAGATAGGCCTCAGAATCTAGTCAATTCTAGCACACACCGCCTTAAACATGGGCGAGGAGGAGAGTGTGTAATGTGATGAGAAAGTGTGAGGAAGACTGAGAAGAACAGAGTCCGAATGCTTTAATCATTGTTTGGCTTCTCGGCCGGTGACACTGAGGTGTTTGTATTCAGTGAGGTTCACTCACCAGTCACAGCAGGTCCGGTGCCCGCGTTCATGTCGTTCTCGTCATCGAACTCGATGCGCACTCCTTTACCATTCCCCGCAGACACGCCGCATCCACCGCTGCGGCACAGAGAGATGGGCACCACACCGTAGACGTACGCCAACATGATGGGCACTCCTATCCCTGCACAGACACAATATAACATTTAAACTGCAACCTCTAAACCAGATTATTAATAATATGCGTGTCTCTTTTCTTTCCTCCTGGTTTTCCTGTTCATTTTCTTTGTATTATTGCTTTTTTTAGTTATTCTTGGTGCTAAATTAATTGCTGTAATTTAATATAGGTTTATGGGTTAAAAACAAACAGCAGTTCAAATCATAAAGTGAATCATCAGACATAAAACAAAGAAGTCTGCTTACCGACAGTGACGGCAGCAACCACTGGAGACACGATCACCGACAATGTCACCCCGCCGGCTATAACAAGGTTTCTCTTGTGCTTGGAGATGTCCTTTCCCTCATAACGATTATGAATCTGAAGCACACAGATTCAAAAGACTGAGTCAAACACATCTCACCTCCATCACCCCACTCAGATTAATTCAAGCTTTGGTTACTCAAAACGCTAGCATAATTTCCCACTCAGTAAGATCAAACAAGGCTGATAAGCGTGTGATAAGATATGTAGGTTGTCATATTTCACAATGCAGCGCTCAGGATTCAGGTCAGATAAACAGACGTTATGGAAATCCCTCCATAATGAAATTCAGACTGAACAGCGCATATCTGAAGTGTTATTAATCATCGTACAAGTGACCCAGTTTGCAGTGGATTAATCTGGTTCAGAGACAGGCTGCATATTAACTCACGCAAAACCAAATCCTTAATGTAGTGCACAAATTATACCGCATCACTGCTATTTGCTGGACGTAGGATTCTTTAAATCTATTAATACAGATGTAAGAATAGCGGCTGTCAAACCCCTTTTAACACGCTGGCACCAGTTTCTAAAAGTGTTTATAATAAGCAGTGTTCTTCTAGTCAGATAAAACGAAGGCCCTTATTATTTTGTAGCCATGACAAAGGCATTTGGAGAAACTGGTTCACAAAAGAAGCTGTTACAGGAAATGCTGCCAAATTAAAGAAATCAACTGTCGCCTATTTTTCGTCGAGTTCAATCCGTTAAGGCGGATAACGCAGTACTGTTTTGACTTTCTAATGATTACTGATGACTAAGATTATCCACTATTATTGGGATCATTAGCCTTCATTAACGTTATTAAATATATGCAGGCTTTGTACACAGGCAAAAAGACAGACGTGAAATATTATTAAAAAAAACTAGATAAAAAAAAAAAAGTGCTTCAGTTTAAATGGTCAAATAAAATTGAGCTGTGCAGCTTATGAAAACCAAATATATAATTTAGTGCTGGGCAATAATTATTTGTGATTATCGCAGGCAAAATAAAAGCTAGTGTGTAAATAATATATTTATGTGTAATGTGTATGTAAATACATAACCTATATATATGTATGTATACAAATAAAATACACACACACACATACATATATATGTAAAAATGCGGTATAATATAATACAAATATTATTATAATAAAACTATATAAAATATTTATTGTTTATTTTATAGTCCAATTGAACGGGTCAAATAAAGGCGGAAGCGTGGACTATAACCCAAAAGTTACAAAAAAAAAAAAAACTAAAAAAACTGATATGGTTATTGAAAAGGATAGCTTTAAAGACTAGAGACTAACTATTCAAAAAAAAAAAAAAAAAAAGTATCCAATTTCATACCTTGTAATCGTTTCAAAAGACTGGGTTTGAAAACAAATAAATGAAAACCTCACTTCACAGTGTTTAGTTTAGCCACCCACCTTTCTGCCCACATACACAGGAATCCCAATGATCATTGCAGGTATTGCAATTCCAGCAATCAGTGCGATGCCAACCGGAGCGCCTACAAGTGTGCCCAACTGCCATAGGATTTTCTTCTTCCTGCTCCAAGGCTTCTTACCCCAGAATGTGCATCCTGAAGGACTGTGTCAAGAAAGAAGAAATTAAATGTAACCTTAGCACAAAAAAAAGCTGGTGACTGTAGCTTTATCCATCAGTTCTCAGGTCAATAATGCAGTTAAATTTAAATGTCTGACTGATGTCATGTGGCCTTCCTCCATCGTGAACCCTGCGGTAATGTTCAAGAAACTGACCTTAAGTAGTGCAGGTCAGAGATCTCCTTCATACACAGCCAGCAGAACTCACAGCCGCACACAGCGCAGGTCATGTGATTACAGCTCCCGTCGTTCATCTTGATGATGTAGGCCGCACAGCGGGGACATGGCTTTATGTCATCGGCTTAGAGAGACACAGACATAGCGGTTCAAACCACTGCTGGTTCATTTTATGAGATTTAGGACATTTTCATACTAGGTTTGAAGATTTAGTGTCATCTGAATAGAGAGCATATGATTCAGAAAGCAGTGAAACAGAACAGCTACAAAAATTAAGTAGTTTTAACAAATCAATGTATATTTCTTTTATTTGATTTGATTTGTATTTTTAATCTATTGTATGTATTTGTTCTATTGCTTGTCACTTGTTTATCTGTCCTGACTGCAGACCTGCCTTTAATAAGCTTGAACATTGAAAATAGCTTTAAAACTATTTCTTAAAGTTTTTAAAAATTCCATTATTACTGAACTTTCAAGAACTGAAAGAATCTAGGTTCACACTGTTAATAACCAATTAATTTTCAGGACTTTCCCAACCCTTTGAGACTGCAGGACACTTTGACACAGATACAAAATATAAGCAAACAAAAAGCCAACTTGAATCATACATCACGGTCACATCTAACAAAAAGCGACCCAAACTCTGGTGTCAAGTCTGCACCAAACGTCCTACACTATACAATCCAAAAAAACCTTTGCAAACACGACACAATGTTCTGTATAATTTGAAGGAATTGTGTTTTTATTTTTTGACAGGTACCAGTATTTTGAAAAAGTTCCATGTGACGAGCTGCCAAGACTTTTTCTGTTATTTTACAGATTTATTTTCTGCAGTGTAGTTGACAAATCCACTTTAGAAGTGCATGGGATTTAACAGTGTGTGTGCTCTGTGGGCTCACCGGCAGCGCCGCTCTCCTGGCTGTAGCTGAGAGATGAGGATCTGAAGGGTCTCAGCCGGAGGCTCTGAGCTCTCTGCTGTCGGGCGGCGTCACAGGTCTGATTTGGGTGCCACAGCTGTTTACAGTGGTAACAGAACTCAGTCCCACAGCCCTCTCGACCACATGTGATCTTTGGACAGCTGGCACAACCGAAGGCAATGACTGCATACCTGTCAGATCAAACAGACAAACAGTCTCTCAGATATATACGATGCATTAGCTCATACATATAAAACAAAGAAAATCCCTGTTAGTATTATTAAAATAATCTCCAAACCAAAGTATGAACAATGACTAGATAATCAGTTGTAGCTATCTGGTAACACCACAAGTTGATGATGGTCAATCTAGATTAATGGCCCTGCTAATCTGAATTGATAGCATCATCAATTACAGCAGGAACTGGTCATTGTGACCGGAGCATTATTAATAAGAACCTATGAAATGGCGCTGAAAGTTGTGCTTGTCTGCAGAGCTAATGGTTGTTGTAAAGACACAACATGCAGATTTGAGAGACAGGATCAGTTCGCTAAGTGATGTGTGTGTTAGACAAGAGTTACATAAGAGTCTTTAACACTCATTATCATGTGAAAAAGGACACTGGGAGCTGAGAAAAGATCCTGGATGTGCACTACAGGATCAGTCAGTTAGAAAGAGTTTGCATGTGGTATGACATAATATAATATAACTACATAATATAGCTTGATACAACAGAGCATGGCGCAAACCAGATGTCATCTGGTCAACTGTTGGTTTTCCGTCTGAGAAAAGCCTCCACTACATCTGTTTCCACAAAGGCCTTTGTTATTAGAGTTACTCATATTTCTACAAGACTCTGAGAGTGTAAGAGTAAACACAATGCTGGAGACACGAGACGCCCCCGTCTGATCTACAATGTACCCTGACAAAAGACAGTGAAGGCAAAATAAGGATAGTGACAGCACCAGAACAAAAGTCAAACAAGATTGCTCCACCACAGCACAAAGAAAGCCCTGCATGCGGCACACAGCATAAAACATGGAACAAAGCTTTTCCACTCCACAAATTCATTTTTTCCTTTTTGCTTTTTTTTTTTTTTTTATACACCACATATCTGTCTGCTGTTCACATTACCCAGTAACACACTCCAATGCCTGACAGCTAGAAAGGCCCTCTTTCTGATCTCTTTTGGAGATGGTCAAGTCTACTTAATTTTGGAGGAACTTTTTAAAATAAAGAGAGAAATGAGAATATTCTCACAGTCTGCACCTCTTTTGTCTCTTTTTTCACTTTTTGAAAGCTTGCACTCACAAAAGATGCATTTATTTGATAAAATATAGTTAAAATGTGACTTAATTAAGATGCAATTAAGGTGTTAATAAGGTGTTTTAAAATGGTTTTTAAAGTGCCCCTATTGTGGGTTACGAAAGATTAATATTTTTGTTTTGGAAGTCCCCAAAAACAGGATGACATGCATGCAAGGTCAAAAAAACACTTTCATTTTCTTATAATATGCATTTATTTTTACCTTTTTTGTTCAACGACTCCCTAACAATGTGTTCAAATGATTCATTTTGCCAACATAAAACGTCTAGGGAATAGTTTCAATGATTTAGAGTTGACTGATCAACAGAGTAAAAGCTGTAAACTGACATACACTGCTCAAAAAAAATAAAGAGAACACTAAAATAATACATCCTAGATCTGAATGAATGAAATATTCTTATTAAATACTTTGTTCTCTGCATAGTTGAATGTGCTGACAACAAAATCACAGAAAAATTATAAATGAAAATCAAATTTATGAACCCATGGTGGTCTGGATTTGGAGTCACACTCAAAATTGAAGTGGAAAACCACACTACAGGGTGATCCAACATCACTGGGCTGTGCGGCCCTCCAAAGAATGCCACCCCACACCATTACTGACCCACTGCCAAACGGGTCATGCCGGAGGATGTTGCAGGCAGCAAGACTCTGTCACGTCTGTCACATGTGCTCAGTGTGAACCTGCTTTCATCTGTGAAGAGCACAGGGCCAATTTGCCAATTTTAGTGTTCTCTGGCAAAAGCCAAACGTCCTGCACAGTGTTGGGATGCAAGCACAACCACCACCTGTGGATGTCGGGCCCCTTATACCACCTTCATGGAGTCTGTTTCTGACCATTTGAACAGATATGTGCACATTTGTGGGCTGCTGGAGTTCATTATGCAGGGCTCTGGCAGTGCTCTTCCTGTTCCTCCTTGCACAAAGGTGGAGGTAGCGGTCCTGCTGCTGGGCTGTTGCCCTCCTACTGCCTCCTCCACGTCTCCTGATGTACTGGCCTGTCTCCTGTTAGCACCTCCATGCTCTGGACAGTACGCTGACAGACACAGCAAACCTTCTTGCCACAGCTCGCATTGATGTGCCATCCTGGATGAGCTGCACTACCTGAG
>JAUMHP010000074.1:3001995-3018806 GCA_032361065.1 Enteromius trimaculatus | reverse complement strand
ATGTAGTTTATTTAACCCTCTGTGTCGTAAAAGTAACAACATATTTTATTCATAATTTTAGGTTTTATGCACTTAAAGTATTGAACGCAAAAATCGAAAAATCGCATCGCAATCGCAATATTTACCAGAAAAACCGCTATTAGGTTTTTTCTTAAAATCGTGCAGCCCTAATCAGTGTTGCTTCTTTAGTGACTAGTTTGATTTCACAGAAGTGTGATTGACTTGGAGTTACAGTGTGTTGTTTAAGTGTTCCCTTTATTTTTTATTGGAGCAGTGTATTACCAATTTAAAAGTCTGTTTTTCCATTTGGATAAATTTTTAAAAAAGTAACTTATTCCTGTGATACCGAACCGAAAGGATCAGTGCCACAGGATCCTTCAGAAGTCATTCTGATATGCTGATTTTCTCCTCAAGAAACATTTCTGATTAATATCAATGAAGAAACCGTTGTTAAATGAAAAACTGTGTTAATTATAAGTCACATTTTTCTGGTTTACCTGTGTCTGATGATTGGCCCTTAAGCACAAAGTCTCCTAGGACAACACAAAACCCTGTATCACAGATTTAGCATGCAAACAAATACTTTCTTAATATGAGGAGCAATTTATCAATTTCTAGAAAGATCCCTCTCATCACCCACCAAAGTATCCCTCAACATATATAACTGCAACCAAGCCTGCCATGTCATGTAGAATAGCTCTCATTTCCTACACTCATGTTTTTGACGCATGTTTAAAAAGTACCTACATTTTTTTATGTATTTGGAGAAAGCTCTATACAATACAAATACACACATCCGTCAAACACTTAATAGCACCTATTAAAAAAATAAACAAGTGCAAAACAGAGAAAACAGGCAGCTCAAAAGGTTGTATTATCATTGAAACTCAGGGCACAGCTGGGTGCAGATCTGTGCAGAGATGAGTGCATAGCATGACAAGATCTGCTGCCAGGCTCTCCACTGGCCTGATAAAAGACTCCATTCAAAGTGACAGTGTCACAAGTGTCAGGCCTCCAAAAAAGCGCTGATCACAACACAATACTGTGCCTGCGGCTTGTGTTAACTTCAGATGACGTCCCGAATATTTTTGCCCCAAAGCCGAAGGAGCCTATATAATTAATTATTTATCCCTACTGCAACACATTCAATAATTGCAATGTTGAAATGTTCATGCCAGTAAGTTTTGACAGGTTTTAAGGAAAAAAGGACCACAAAATCTGTGATAAGGGTCAATTGTTTGAAGTTGAGATGCATACATTTGTATTATTTTTCCATTGATGTTTGTTAGGATAGGACAATATTTGGCCTAGATGGATCTATTTGAAAATCTGGAATTTGAAAATACACAAAATCTGGTTCTTAAAAAAAGATTCTAAAGCCCTATCATATGGAAAGTCCTCAGGACAAGCTGCCAGGTGTTCTCCTTTATAATACATTTATTTTATTCACAGCTATTGTATTCAGAATATAAAATATTTTATAGCACTTTTTAATCTGTGATTGTGTGTTAAAAGTGTTAACGAGATACCAACCCTTCGCCAGCCGTCTTCTCTACACAGATGATCCAGATAGATGTGCACGGAGGGAAGGGGCTGTGTGCACGCGCGCGTGTGTGTGTGTGTGAGGGAGAGACGCGTGAGTGACAGCGAGATGAAGAGAGAGAATGGAAAGCAAATGCAGTTGAACAAATTCGCTGCGTGTTTTAAATAGCGTACAAAAGAATAACGAAACGCAATATGTGACGGTCGGTATTGATTTTTTTTTTTTTTTGGTCGGTGTTGAATCTGTGGCGCTCGGAATTTAATCTGTGGCGCAGCGCCACAGATTCGTCTATGTGTGGGAAACACTGCCCAGGGACTTCAGCCTGGTTTTGTGCCCCAGGATCACAGTTAATCAAAGATTGACAGTAAGGGAAAAGGTTCCAAAGTAGCCTATTTCAAATAAATGCTACTGTTTTTAATTTTGTTTTCATTAAATTCTAAAAAAGTTATTATAGTTTACACAAAAATATAAGCAGCAACAAGTTTTTTTGTAAAAGCAGCAAATCAGTATATTATAGTATACAGTGATTTCTGAAGACTGATTACGCCAGCTGAAAAATCTGCGTTACATCACAGGAATAAATACAATTGTACATATATTTAAGGCAGTTAATTGCAATAATATTTCACTTTGTTTTTACTTGTACTACGACAAACTATACTTTTTAAATATCATGCTTACACTTTTGTCAAACTTAAATTTCAATTACATATAAGATATACTCTGACAAACAGATAAAGACCACAAATGACCTCTATTAAGTCTGACTTGCCAAAACAAACAGGCCACAAATAAGCAAATACACACACATGCAGATATAGCAGCTGTGGCAACACAAAGCAGCTGTGGCAACATCACAGCCATGCAGTTAAAACCAGAACAGCCATTTAGACCCAACCAGGGAAAAAAAAAAAAAAAGTGGCACAGAAATCCCAACTTCTATCATGCTGCTATAGCAACAGGACGTCAGCACTGTGCTGTATCGATGACATAAGGAGTACCAGAAAAGGTTCACAATTCACAGATGTTATATCCTCATAATGTGATGATGAAAATGTGTTTCACATACACAACTGATTACCGATTTCAACATTGATAACCAGAAATTTGAGCAGCAAATCCTATCAAAATGAGTTCTGAAGGATCATGTGACACTGAGGACTGAAATAATGGTCCAACATTTAGGTTTAGATCAAAGAAATACATTAAATTTTAAAGTATAGTCAAACAGGAGCTGGCTTTAATGACCAGTTTTCATAATCTTAACTCCACCAATAGTGCATATAAAGAAAAATGGCCTTACCCGCAGTCTGGAGCAGGGCACCAGCGGCAGTCAGGGTCGGCCACCAGCCAGCGACGCAGCATGAACTCCTCATATTTCTCCATGAGCACGCGGTCATTGAGTATCATGCGAATGTCGTGGGGGTTGAATCGCTCAGAGCACTCGGGGCAGCTGATGTTGACCCTGCTCTCTGAGATCTCGATGCGCAGATACTGTCGGAGGCAGTCGGCACAGGAACGGTGGTGGCATGTCATGATGTCAGGGAAGCGGTCTCTGGTGTGGCGCAGCAGGCACAGTGGGCACTCTAACAGCTCGGAGGCGGAGGCCGAGGATGAGGAGGATGAAGAGGAGGTGGAGGCCACACCGGGGGCAGAAAGCGCCGAGGCATGATCCTGCTGCTGGCACATTTCCGAGTGCACGCTTTCCACACTGGCAATGCCGTCCACACCGGCCGCCAGTGCCCGTGACTTGCGGGATTTGGTGTCTCCGCAGCGCCGGCGGAACAGCGAGCGCAGAGAGATGCGCCGTTTCTTAGGCGTCTTCCGTACAGAGGGCAGACTGACAGATGAAGCGGCAGAGGGAAGGTCCCTCTCTGACCCCTGCTGCTGCTGTGGCTGATGCAGACTCATCTCTACAGAGGAGGCACTGTGGTTACCAAAGGACTGGGAAGCTTCTACAGGGAGGGCAGGGGGGGAGGAGGAGGAGGGAAGGGAGAGAGAGGGAAGGGGGGACAGGGTCTTCAGAGGGGAGCGTGAGGTGTTAAGACATGGCGGTGAACTCTCTGCAAGCTGCTCCCTTGAGCCAGGCAGCTCAAGCTGGGACACACGGGTCTGTTTGGAGTCGCCAGGCGGGATCTCGACCTGATCTGTGAAGAAGCAGAGACAGGAATGAGTGAGACAGTGGAAGACAGACGACCTCATTTGAAATGCGTTTTATATTGATTCTGCAATATTTTGAGATGTCAACATATTTATAACTACAGTACACTGGGGGGTTTGGGAAAATGAATCTTGCGCATGACATGCATGAAATCTCTTCGTGCGCATGGCATGATGGGAGAAAAGCGCCGACATGGAAGATTTGGTCGCAAAAAGAAACGCAAGGTTGGTCATATGGAAGTATTTTGGATAGGGCTGCACAATAATCGCATTGAGCCGCATTCACTACGCAGAGCCGTTGTTCACTGACCAGCTGCGCAAAAACACCTGAAGAGCATAATAAAATTTGTACACATTGCAGGAAAGAAAGAAAGAAAGAAAGAAAGAAAGAAAGAAAGAAAGAAAGAAAGAAAGAAAGAAAGAAAGAAAGAAAGAAAGATCGCAATGTATTTTTTTCCTACTCCCTTGAGGCTACTTCGTTTTCTTTACATAAAAACAAAACCAGACAAGCATATTCGAATGACATCATTCTTTCCAGCTTAGTATCTACTTGAAATTAAATGTGATAGCTGTATCAAACAAATTCTATTTCAGCAGCCCTAATACTGAGTCATTCACCAAATGAGAGTGGCTACTCAACCTGACTCACTGACTGAACCACAAATCATCATGACTTTCTTTCAAAACTTAAATGAAACAGAAACATGTTGCATGTACGTCAACCCTATATGGGTTAGTTAGGGGAATTACTATCTGGTTTTTGACTTTGCTTTTACAATAAATAAAGGAATAATAATAAATTAAGGATTAACTAATTTGTTACAAGTTACTTGTACTTACTATAGTGTGTATATTTTATATATACACATGTATATACACCCAACTAACCCTAAATGCAATCCAAATCCTAATCCTTTGTCAAGTAAATTATTAATAATTTATAGTGCGAAATAGTAACACAACGTATAGGAATACTAGCAACTGCACATTGTAAGTGTACTGTTCATGAATTTCATGTCAGCAGCCAAGTTTAAAGGCTCTGAAAATATTAAACACTGCCAAGATGAGTTTTAAGAAGCCCTGACTTAGTGGAAAAGTTGATGAAAGGCTGAAAACTGCAAGTTCACGGTAATGAAACAATTACAAAAATACTGCAGAACCACTTTTGAACAGGATGTGACATCATTGACACTGTGAAAGGACAGCTAAAACTACTGAATGCCAGTGAAAGCCACAGAAACTGTAAGGGTCAGAAACCTGAGACGGCAGAGCCAAATGTAACAGGCAAGAGAATGAAAATCCTTCTTGTCATTCATAGATACGTTTCCTCACCCTGCCTTCAGGCCTTTGATAAACACCAGAGCTCTCGTTTCACAAAATCATTCAGTTTCAGATCTAAATGAACATCTGTGGGTGCGCATACCATGGTGTGGGTGCAGCAAGACACTTTAGTTAGCACAGAAAGTATTTCTGCATATGAATAAGTGTGATCTTATCACATGCTGCACAAAAAAAAAAAAACTGTCAGTCTCAACAGAATGAGGAAGAGAAGGGACATGAATCATTTGAGCTTCCCAAAAAGCACAGCAGTCTGTCACATGAGAAGCCACAGGAATAACAGGACATTTATTTAATGACTCACAAAAATAAGGTGTTTTCCACACTCTGGCCTCTCCGGGAATCTGCATTAGATGCTTCTCTGTCTTTACTTTCTGCTGCCTTTAAGCCATACCAGGAATATTTGAACCTCCTTGTGCAAATACACACACACTTTCCAGCTGGGGTTTTTCACACTCTCCATTCAAAAGACATTTGCTCATGTGTTTGAAGGAAGAAGATAGTAAGTCAAATGAGTTTCACTTGAATTTACAAATCAATGATACCTTTGTTTTTTGTTTTTTTAGACAAAGTCTGATAGAGATTGTGATGCACATTCTCTGAGCTACAATTGTTACATTTAAAAATATTCCGCAATACACATTTGGCCATTAGCTTTGAAAAAGAAAATAAATAACTTAAACAACAGAACAAAAGATCTAAACTAAATATAATTGTATAGGGAAACTGAGATGCAGCAATACAGTGTTTGGATATTAAAGTGCATATTTGGAATATTCCTCTAGTAGGGCCGTTAAAATTTACGTTAGGCCAAATGTGTGTTTTTCCAATTTTAATTATTCTAAATGTTCCTGCTCTTCCTTCATTTGTTATTTAGTTTCTCCGTTATTTTTCTAGATTTCATAAACTCTGCAACAAAAATAAATAAATAAAATAAAATAAAAATCTGCTAAAAATTCCTTGAAAATTATGTTTAAATAATAATAATCATTATTAGTAGTAATAGTATCTTTACATAAGTAATATTTGTGTCACAGCTTCTTCAAGTTAACTTTTATTTTGATGGTTGCTAGTTTGTGTAAAGCCCTATGATTCCCACGATGTTAAAAACGCATTTTACAGTTTCTAGCATAACATATACAGTCAGAAACTTTTTCCACAGCAAAGTTAGTTGGTGTAACCAACGAAATTTCAGACTGTGGCGCATCCTAGATTACAAAAATCAGATAAAATTGCACAACACAGAACACAGCAAAAAGACATTTGGCAATCAACTTGTAATGTTCCTGCTTGCAGTCATGTTCAAATTAACATTTTAAACTGTTTCTGCCATGCACACAACATATCCTACAGTACTACAGTGTGGACAATACTACATACATTTTTTATTTTTTTATTGAAGTTTTAGTAATCGCAATACTACCATAGTACCAGTAAATAGTGCAACCCTTCAACAAATAATGCTCCAAGTCTATACATCTTGAGTATAATATGCTACATTGCTTGGAGAAAGAATTGTTTGTAATTATTTTAAATGGTACATTTACTAGTCTATTAAACATTAGTGCCTATCTGGCGAACTTAAACCTTGATCATTTCAGATGAATCCGGCTAGTTTCAGGGATTATTATTAACATCAGATGCCAAGAATTCCACGTGTGTGTTTATGTAATACAAGGAAACAGAGACAGATGATTGCTCCAGCATGTTTCAGAACGACAACTGAAACAAAAGAGCACATGAATTAGAATAACTATACTTATATAAACATATTTGGCTTAACATACATTTGAACATGCGGATGCAGATTTCCTGCGTGTGCCTAAAAAACAATTCCACTCTGGTGACACACGTAAAGACACGTACGAGCCCTTGAGACAAACGCCAAGGCAAGCTGATAACACTCAAGAAAGATAAGATATCATTAACAGTCGCATTACTATCATTTGGAGCTCATCGTATTCCCTACACAACACAAAAGTTAAGTACAGATAACATCTGCACTGTTCTGCTCGATGGGTTTAGTCTAGTCCTGATAACACAGACTGGTATGTGCAAGCAGCTCTAGCTCATTTTAAATCAACATTTGCTGGTTGAGCTGTGATGAGGAAAAAAGTGCACAGAATGAAATGAAACAGATTTGAGAGCTGCAAAGCGACTGACACTGTTGAACAGATTCCCACAACACACCTTCCTCACTTAACCAGTGTGGTATGCTGTTTAGACACATCATTTGAACATTACTCAAATTTTTCTAGCTCATCAAGGACAGTTTCCCATGCTTGATTTCCCTCAAGGCTGCAACAACTACAAACATGTGTTTCTCTTTTATAGATCTGGTTCCTTTCAAAAATGTTCAATCATAAAACTACTTTTACATTAGCGAGAGCAGAACATCAGTGAGGGATATTTCCATGTCTTTACATGAACATTATTCAAATAAATATTGACAGCAACAAAAAAATACTTAAGTTTTCTAAATACACCATCAGAACAAACAACAATAATAACAAAATGTATCACTAAGTGGTGGACAATTGTCCATTTCAATAATTGGTGAGGTAGCATCACAATGTGCAGTATCAAACAGATAAGAGCTGAACATTTACAATACCACTGGGTTAAATAAACCATCTAACCTTAAAATAGTCTGTGTTTCATTATTATTAAATAATCTCAAATGTAAACATGGTAAAAAGTGCACCATCCAGTCAGGATAATTGTGTGACGCGAACACTTCAGGAATGCCTGTCTTGACCTATTAACAAACAGGTGGGGCTTGTCTCAAGTCCATTTCAGCTTCACTCTTACTCACGTCGTAAAGCTCTAGATTAATTTTGCTGCTGAAATGTTAACATAAATGAGCCAGAAACAGAATTGATTTGTTCGTCTCTCGAGGCTTCGGGTTTTTTGAGTCGTTCGTTCATCACGTGACACCACTAGTCTTGAGAGGTTCTGACCATCGCCTGATTGTCTATGCACTTAATACACAGAAAACGCCCATTTTAATTAAAATGAAAGTTTAATGCCTCAAATAGGCTACTGAAATATCGCTGTTCACGTGGGTGTACCGAACCGAACAGTTCGATAAAGAACAGAAAACCGTTGCATCCCTACTTTACTCTAATAAGCCACTGGTATAACAAAACGTATGATATAAGCACTGGCTTTTAATATTTGGATCTGGGTGCCTTTTTGAAGAGAATTTGAACTCATCACTATTTTACAGTAAAACTCAAATCTATCAATGTTCCAGTGAGGGGACTTTTTTGTGTGTGTACTTAAGGGGTCTTGGGGAGTTCATGTAAACACTAAAAGAGTTAATTACATTGGTGAGAGCTTCACAGAATTTCATTCACTCTGTGTAAATGCTTTTATAGTAAACAAACACACTGTGCCCAGGAGACAACAGACAAACAACCCATCCTGACAAGTTGGGGTAAAGGAAAACCATTTTCTAAACATTGTTTCACTATCGCAACTGCTCTGTGTATACCCCTTGTTAAAAGCTGACTACTAATGGTTAGCTGACGTACAACATGTTCACTGATTTTATAAAAACAAACAAAAAAGGAAAAAAATCCCACCCAGATCTGATTAAAAAACAACAACAACTACTACTGCACCAAGCAAACTAGTGACGCACAGATTTGTTTTGTTTTATTAACCAAAATACTTTTTTTCTTTTCTTTTACATTTAACTTAATTTGGTATGCCATTTATGTTGTTGTGTTAGATTAGACCCATGAAGTCATATTTATGACTATTGAACATAAAACAGTGTTCTGGCCAATGGTTTTAGCCCTCCAAAACTATTTTAGACCAAACAAAAAAATTCTTTAATATGTTTCTGCCAAATATTTTCAGTGGCCGACATATCAGTGCCCAAAAAAGGGCTTTTAAAACTCATACACTAGACAGTGTGAGAGTCCATGGGGCATAGTTTGTCATCTGGGGCTCAACTAAAAAGAACAGAAAATATCAAAACACTACATT
Source organism: Enteromius trimaculatus (assembly GCA_032361065.1). Taxonomy (NCBI): domain Eukaryota; kingdom Metazoa; phylum Chordata; class Actinopteri; order Cypriniformes; family Cyprinidae; genus Enteromius; species Enteromius trimaculatus. Next base: position 3,009,769 of record JAUMHP010000074.1, on the reverse strand, counting down.
CATGGACAAATCTAATACAAAGCACGAAGATAGACAGAAAAACACTGACTAAAATAAGTAGTCCATAAAACCAGTTTCCTATTGAACACACGATACCTGCATTTCTCACATATGGAAGTCATTTAGCTCGTATACAGCGGCAGCCAGCATCATAAAGAGCAGCTCACATGAGCGAGACATTGGGAGATTTATATGACCACTACAATAACGTCTGACTCCAAAGAACCGTGTAAACCAGCTACGCTGCTAAGAAGTTTCCCTCTACCCAAAGCGGCTGAGAAAGAGCAGTCAAAGCAACAGGCAGGGCGGAGACGCCAGCACAGTATAAAGGATTCCACCCTTTTTTTTTTCTCCCTTCCGCCCCCTTTTCCAGTCAGCTGAGGGCCGGGAGGAAATGATGTCAGCAGCTAGGCATTTTGTGCGGCCGTGTTCATCTGCTCTGTGTTTGTGTGCTCACCAAGACACTAAATAGGCTTTTCTTCATCAGCACAATTGCTGATTATGCCAGCAGGATAGCGCTTGCCACTGTCCCAGCTGCTTCAGGACACACACAGACATCCTGCGTGCTGTTCGGGAGCAGCAGGCGTGTGAACAGAATGCAGTGGGATTTCTGTAATGAGCTTATTAAAGCAATTTCCGGGAGCATTTTTCACTGGGGACAGACTTCCACATTCGTTCTACTCCGAAAAGTCCGCCCTGCTACTTCCTGATCACTCTCTACGTTTCACCTTGTATGGCGTTGATCACATTGATATTTATACTGGACACAAAGCTTTGATCAGATATTAAGCCTGACACACCAAATCCAAAATCCCCGAGCTCCTTTCCAAACTGCTGTCAGCTGAGCAGCTAAGAGAAAAGGCTTATTCAGGTTGGCTATAATCTGTCTCTGTTCCAATCCAAAAAGGAAAGAACACAGCAGACTGAACAAGAACAGGTGGAGCTACAACCAGTAGTGTTCAATTGCTCTTATACAATATTAACCAAGCAAAATGACCTCTGGCTAGCAGGCGGCGCTTGTGCTAAGAGACGTAATAAAACAGAAATAGCACAGTATCCTGTGCATTTATACGGAACAAAACACATTGTGATGTTAAACGTCAATACTTCATATGGCAGCATTAGCAATGATGTAACTAACTTAACTTTGTTCTTTAGTAGTCAAAGCACAACTTTTTTCCCCTCCAAACATCTTCTCCAGAAACAAGTCACTTTTTCAAGAAGTACCATTGTATTGTGATAAATGTCACAGGTTATGAGGTCACGCTTTATTGTGCAAGCTGCTCTACACTGAGACAAACTGAAGCAACAACCAAACACTTCCCACACATAAAATAATCTCTCATTCAAAGCAGAAGAGTTCACCTGAAAATAAAAACGTCTGTCATGTATTACTCACCCTGCATGTCATTCCAACTATTAAGACCTTGACTTATCCTTAAAACAAATTTGAGAGCTTTGACCCTACACAGAGATCAATGAAACTGACACGTTCGAGCCAGGTATGTGTAGGACTTTTTTATATATTCCACAATTCTTCTCTTCCATGCAAGTCTTCAATTTGCACTGAAGCACTGATGTCACAGTTGTTTTTTTTCCAACAGTTCACTGATGTTTTTTTTTTTTTTTTTTTTGAAATCAATGTCCTAACAAACTTTTTACATCTGGAATATATCAGTAATGTTGCTGTCAGTGCAGAAAAGCTCTTGGATATCATCAAAAATATCTTAATTTGTGCTTCATAGATAAACAAAGGTTTAAAACAACATGAGGGCGAGTAATTAATGACTAGGGGTGGCACGGTTCACAAAACCCACGGTTCGGTTTGTATCACGGTTTGAGGTTCTGTACCGTTCTTGTTATTTTTTTCCTTTTAATCTTTAACACTCCAGAAATGTACTTCAGCATATGATATATAGCTGAAAATATATATAGCGCGGATCGGGCCGCATTTTTCTGTCCGAGCCCAGCCCGCGTCCGACAGAGCTGTAACCAAATTTTTTTCCTCATACTAATGACACGTGCACTTTTTTGTGTGGAAAGCTTTTATTAAGCAACTGTAGGAAGGCGTTCGGAAATGTCAACGGATGAGAGCATCAGCGCACACGGGGCAAAAAGCGCCGCTATAACACAGATGCACATTCGCGCTGATGTGACCGAGCCCGAGCATCCTTTCTAAATATCTGTCCGAACTGTATCCTTCCTCTAATAGGTAACATGAAATGTTCCCACACACTAGATTTATACGACGCTGGTGCATCCTCGAACTCCAGGCAGTCTTTCTTTTCTCTCCCACTTGCCATTTCTACACGTACAGTATTGTGACCTGCAGCACTCACTCCACACTGTAGACACCTCAATTGTTCCGCGCGAAAAAGGGAAACACACTGACGTCACATACGTGCCACCCCTATTAATGACAGAATTTTTGGGTGAGCTATCTCTTTAGGTATTTGATACAAGATATAGACAAGTTTATTTCTTTGTAGAAACAGACTTAAATGTATACATGCATGTGTATGTATTTATATTCTAAGAAAAATATGTTATGTTTATATATTAAATATATTTATACATGTATACACACACACACACACATACAAATACACATTCATACATACACACATACATATATATACACACACTATGTAAACAAAAACATTTATGTCGGATGCAATTAATCACAATTAATCTTTTGACAGCACTAGTTTAGACTCATTCTGACGGCACCCATTCACTGCAGTGGATCCACTAGTGAACAACATTTGCAGATAGTAGAATGTATCTCACAAACTGAAATTACCACTGGGAAATGACAGACTTCATGTAGCTTCTTTCCCAAACAAAGTAATCTCAATATCATAATACACAGCAGGATTAGCAAACTCTAGCTGGTGAATGATAGCGTTAACACTCCTGCAGGTTGAATGGCTAATCTAAAAGTAGCTTCACTCTCAGATGCTGAACGAAGGACGAAGATTAAGACGTCACCATCTGATCCAGACACTGCCAGTTCAGCTGGCCTCCTCAGGTCATTCAGCAGTAAGATTTAGCTCAGAAAGATTTATTATATACGGCTGCTGTGCACAATGTCTGCTGGGGAAAGTGAAGCTGAAAATATCAGCTGTGTGTGAGCGAGTATGAATGCAGAAGTTTAAAATTAAACTTTACTGGCAAGTGTAACACAAACAACCAACTGAGGTGTAAAAAGCAGTCAAGCCTCCGCATCGAAACATCTGCACTCATGTGGCTTTCAAATCAGCACGTCACTTGCCATCATGTTCCCTTCATCTCCGGATACAGAGCACTCCTATGAAAGTGAAAGTGTTCAGATCAGATTTATCTGTCGCTTTTAGGAAATGGCAGATTTCATGCAAAATTACGCAAATGCGTTAGTGGTTTACATGGAAAAACTGAGCCAAAAATAAATCAGTAATATCAGTTTATTCACTTTCATGAAGTGATTCATGGTCTTTGCCCTTTTCAAAGAGCAGATTTTGTTTACAGAACATGAACTTCAGCCCTACAGGACTAAAGAACATAGAAATGGTGTTACATAGGCACTGTACACACTTCCTTCAACAAACACGTGTCTCCCTGAATTTCCTGAACACTGTTTCACAAGACTCAGTCGCCACAGCAATAGAGGAAACATTCCAAAGCAGCCAAAGCACAGAAAACCGTAACATGAAGAAAACGTAAACTTATGACACGTAAACACGGTATACGTTTAAAGAGTTATTTCTATTGGTACACCCACACAATCGTATTCTGCAGCAATTAACAATTTGACAGAACCTAACTTGCATGTTATTTTGATTAGCTGAGAATTGTGATTTTGATCTGCCTTATCTGCCACTTTGAAAGTTCAAGCTCTTTAATGTTGATGGATTCAGACTGGCAGGGGGGAAAAAAAGCATTATAAAAGTGATTACAAATATGTTCCTCTGTATTACCAGTATAACAATGGACTTTCCTTTGCTAACAAAATTAGATTATTAAAACTTTATAGTTATAATTACCATCTATAGCTCGAACAGCCCTTTAATAACTACTATTTTGAAAGCTGGTAATCTGTATTGTTGGCTGAATTGTAGATCATAAGAGAAATTAACAAGTAACTAGTCATTAGATAAATGGCTACAGCACGTATCACTGCCAGTGAGGTCTTTGAAACCACTGGATTGTGGGGACTTTTGATGAATGCATGCATAAACGCTGTGGCCACTTTAATGAGGCCCTGACCTCCACACACACAGAATTCATCAACTACATTACACTGACACCCGAGGCAGGCAAAAACATTTGTTTCTACAGCTAAGACTTTGCATTTAAATGTCACTGAAAATTTTCCTGGAAGAATTAATGTAGTGTGTTAACACACATTGCCCATAGATGTACTAGAACAACCACTTGCCATACTGAGGCATTTCTGGCCCATTAAAACACACAACACACAGTTTGGTGTAGCTTTAGTGAGCCACCTGAATTGCATGGCACTTCCAGCACGAGCATAAAGCAGTCATTGTTCTCCAGCTACGCAGAGAGAAGCATGCCCAAGACTTTGATTAAGGTCAAGAACAAGACCATGGGGAACTCGCAAAACAAGGGAAATACACACAGATCTCAACTTCACACAGGTTTTAACCCAATCAACTTCATCACAACCATCAAAGTTGCCAAATCTGGTCAAATAACCTGTGGCATCGTGAGATCATCTGGATCCTACTGCTTTGCATGATAGATACACTGTGTCCTAATTACACAAGATGCAAGCAATTTGGGTGTCCACACGACGCGACAGAATCAACCAAATATTACAAGTCAATCAAAAGTGTGGGTAGGCTCTCTCTAAACACGGACTGCTCTCACAACGAAATGGATACGTTTATAAACTAATTCATAAATACTAATTCATAAGTACATACTGAGTGACTGATTACATCTCATTTATGGAATACACTCGTTGGTTTGCAGTGAGTTCACACTTTTAACGGTCATCTTTGCTTTCGTTTTAAATCTGGAGTAAACTGTTTGTCATTGCTTTCAGTATGGCTATAAGGTCACATAATATGATATTTAAACTCGACACATTAAACTTTCAATAAAGCACATAATCACTTGATATTATCCACGGTCACATATTTTGTTTCACTGTAATGATTATCTGGCAAAATTGTTAAAACGTTATGAGCAAAATGGTCAACTTTAACTAAATTGGATTTTAAATGTTAAAATAGTGATTTTATATATATGATGGATTCCTCCATCAGCAATCACGAAAAGCACAGTTTGAGTGTCCATTAGTGGTCTTCCGCTGCCATCTAGTGGTTATAAATTGCAATTTCTTACAAACACAGTGTTTAAGTGTTATAACTATTATAGTGTTTTTTTGCCAAAACTGTTTGATTGACATCATTTATCCCACAGGTAAAGTTGTTCAGAACTAGGAGATCTTGTGAAGATTATGAGAAGATATAGTCTATAAGTGAATATATGAGGGATTTAAGGTAATTTACTCTGGGAATAATATGTGTTTGAGGCCTTTTTTAAATGGTTATAGTGCTAAACTTTGCATGCTTGCGAAGACTCATCTGTCACATGTGTCATGTTTTAACCAAGTTTATACATATTTTTCATAAACAAAAATGTTTATTTTGGATGTACTTTACAAAACTATAATTTTAATCAATGTTTTATTAACTTGGCATGTATTTCTGTTAAATAGCCTATATATAAACAAACAAAAATGTATAATATATATTATACATTTGTTATATAATGTTATATAAACATAACATTTGATCAAAAACTATACCAAATTAATTCAATATACACGTTGCTATTATCGATTAAGCACTGGATTAGGCCTATTTCTTTTAATGACTAAACATGACTAATCAAGTGGGCCGTTAAAATCCAGTCGGTTTTATATATGTACTAAATATTTCAATAATTTGATTTATTCAGAATTTGATAAATTCAGAATTTAATTTATTCAGTCTATTTTGTGCCAAGTTAAGATTTTTCAGTCACTTCCAAAAGCCTGGTGATATCTGTGGTCATCCGCCAAGCTGTATGTGTCTCCCTTGCTTTTAGATCAAAACCAGACCACATTGGTAGACACTGGAGATAAGCCGCTTCCATGCTGGATTTACATCAAACGCTGATCCCTCATTTCACCAACACCAGCAGAATAACGAAAACAGACCTAACTCATTGAGATCTTCATTGTTGTGGGGGTTTGACACCCACCAGCACCTTTTTTTAATCTCACATCTTTAATATTGACTCAGACCAATACGTCAAATGGATGCTGAATCAACATTTACAACAGGCACAAGTAAACACTTCTCAACAAACAGTTTCCACAGTTCTAAGATTAACCAACAGCTGTGGGAGGTTTCCAGCTAGGATCCCTGAAACCAGTTTACTCATTCTCACTATTACTACAAAAACTCTCTTGGGTAAGTTAGGGACAATCCTTGCACCAAATCACCCTTTGAACTTTGAGGCAGGATGATTTAGGACTGGCATTTACTCACAATTAACACTCGATTTCTAGAGAACTGTACTTGTTCCTGCAAGTTAACGATTACAGGGAATAACCCAAGCACAAAATGTAACAGCAGCATGCAGCACTAAGCACAATAATTAGATTTGCTGACTGATTATGTAGTCTATAACTATCCAGTCATGTTATGCGTACGATCTGTTACTAAATAAACCACCAAGTTAAGCCATTAACAAAGGGTCTAAAACGTCTTACCCATGTAAAGCGCAGATCAAAGGTTTAGTGACATTAAGCGATAAAGCTAAGTAAATGTTTTATTTAAGCAGACTTCCTGGTTACGGAGGTGTGAATAAAATCTGAACAAACAGAAACAAATGGACAATGCGATAGCTGGCTACATGCCTACGGTAACGTTAGGTCCGTCTAATGTCGGACCCACGACAGGCCCTTTAAAGCCTCCTTTAAAGCACTACACGCCAGCTAGCGGACGTACAATAACAGATAGACGGTTATTTGTTGTAAGTGGACAAATGTGAGATGTGTTTTCGCGAAATAAAAACGTAAATGTCCGCGTACACGTCCTCCAGCGCGAGCGAATGTGAAAGCGAACACACGACCGTTAGCCAACAAGTCAAAGTAGCCTTTTATATCCTCAAACATACCGGCGACTCACCTTTCAAGTCATCCACGTAAAAGCATTTCATTCCAGGTGACAATTAAAGGCGGAAAACTCCGAGTGTGCTGTGGGAAGAAGGCTTCTTGAGGGAATTGTTTTCTCGGTTTTGTCGGGCCGTCCTCCGCTCGCTCTCTGACTCACTGGCATCCGTCTGCTCTCTTCTCACAGATGAGTTCAAAACCAAATCTCGCGAGAGTCCACGAGCTTTCTTCAAACTCAAAGCCGAATTATTTTAGTAAAGACGTCAATCAGATCTGCTAACAATGTTTCCTCAGACACGAGATATTTGCGTGTACTCTGTTTTAATACAACGTGTTTAGTCACTAGTTATTTTTTTCCACACAAAAGTAGCCTACTAATCTGCCAAAAAATTACTCGTTTTATAAATGTCCTTTACATTTTTATGCACATAAGACCGTTTATAAAATTAATTAATATTTTATATTTCATTATTCTTGTCGCTTTTGCTGTTGTATGAAGACTTGGACTGTGTCTTCCCCATTTTTCAAAAAAAAAGGAATTAATAAAATCGCAAAACTTTCAGAATATACTACTTAAATAAAACTAGCTATTTACAATGTTTT
>JAUMHP010000074.1:2957600-2987880 GCA_032361065.1 Enteromius trimaculatus | reverse complement strand
TTAATGCAACCAAACTAGCTTCGCACCCTCTGTTTTCTGTTGATGGGAAGTTCGGATCATCTTACAGACTCGTTCACATGAGTCTCATTCAGCAAAATGAACAGTTATATTTTCTTTGAATTTAAACAACCTAATTCCATTACATTTACCCAGTTAGGCCCCAGCAGAGTACAGTAAACAGCACATGTTTCAGGCTGCTGGTGAAATATAGGAGATCTTACCTGCTGCATGGTGACCTGAGGCTGTGTGTTGATGTGCTGCTGGGGGCTGCGGACGCTGGGGGCGTACTTGTACTGCGGTACGCCGCGCACTGGAGGTGCAGAAGCTGCAGCCGCAGCAGTACTGGGTCTGGGACCCATCGTCTGAGCAGCTGAGAGACACAAACAACTCCGTATTAATGAGCTTTCACCCTCTTTATGTATTGAAAATTTGCATAATGTTGTTGAATTCACAATAATGTGTAATCTGACAATTACCAGTAACAAACTCAATTAAAAAACAGTTGATTTAATTAAAATCCTTATGCTTCAAACTCATAACTGCTCAAAAGCAATACAAACACATGGTTTAAAAATTGTAAATTGAATTAATATTAGGTCTACAATGATAAATTGTTTCATGGATCAATTGTGAATGCATTGCGATACTTTCTGGAATTGATTCTGAGCTTTAATTTTAACAGCAGGTGGCACAGAAAGATGGCAGAATGCATTTATAATGCACGATTAATGTAAACGGCCCACTGTGAGCACCCTTGCAATCCACTTCACCCTTTTCGAATTTCGTGAATGAACATTTTAGGTTCAAGTGTGTTGAAAAAAGCAGAACATGGCGGTTTCTAAAGCATGCAGTGCCATCTGTTGTTCAAAACTATTATGAATTCAAGAAAAAAAAATAGTGATTTCTTCCACAGCTCTACTGAATATTCTATGTCATCAAAAACTGGTGATGTGGTGAATGTAAAGACTGAAATTACTCACCAACACGCTGAGTGGACATCATGCGGGGCACTTGAGATGCAGGACGCATGGTACTGAAGGTCTGAGGTCTGGGGGCAGAGGGGCGCATTGTGCCTGGCATGTTCTGGAAGTCTGTGAGAAAGGTTTTTATTTGTAAACTGGTTCTGTTGGATTCACTGAATTTCTGGGATTAAAAAGTTGACTTACGCTGAGGACGGACGCCCTGTGTGGTCCAGCGGGGACTGGGTCTGAGCTGGGTGAGCTGACTGGTAGGGTAATACGCAGCTCTGTTCTGGGCCTGTGATGCAAGTGGGGAAAAAAATCAGCTTTAATCTTAATCTAAGAAAATCTTCACAGCTCTGCAGATTTCAGCTCTGATTTTTTCTTAAAGGTACATTTTGAGTTTGTATTTCAAAATTCTGAATATTTCTTGCAATCTCATGATTATATCTCACAAAAAAAATCAACTTGTCATTCTTTCTTTTAAGTTTATATACCACACTTCTGCCTTTTTTTCTGGACAAAGATGCTTTTGTTGAGTTAAATCGTTAAGAAAGTCTGAAATAATTTTGATATAAAGTTGCATTTGTGTGGGAAAAAAGACGGCCGTTGATTCCCTATACTAAGGAATAAAAGAATTGTGCGAAAATAAGTACAATTAAAAGGTCATAGGTTTGAGTAGTATTTCATGCTGTAACTTTACAGCTAATATAATGTTTCCTATTAACTAATATATGCTTTAAAAGTAATCATAACAGGTTTAATTTCTGTCCATTAAAACATCTGCGTTTAGCTTCAATTTATGTTTTTGATGACAGAAATCTATACAAATTATTTGCATTCCGATTCTGACATCCAAAGGCAAATACATTTTTCCTATTTACTTTACTTGTTACCAGTGTTTTTCAGCCACCACAATCTGTGCGGAGTTCAGGGGGATGTAACCGTGACATCTACACAAAACTAGTCTCTATGGCAACCAACCCACCTGTGGAATGGCAGCCATGAAGTATCCTGATGGAGGTGCAGGCTGGTAGGGGTTGATGACGGGGTTTGGCACGGCACGGACACTGGCCATCCGCTGCATGTATTGGTTGGTGAGATGGGCCTGCCGTTCCTCTTTGCGCTGAGCAAGAGCCACATACAATGGTTTAGTGGCCACAATACGGCCATTCATCTCGGTCACCGCTTTAGTGGCTTCCTCAGGGGAAGAGAAACAGACAAATCCAAAGCCTTTACTCCGACCACCATCCATCATGACCTGTCAAAGAAGAAGGGGAAGATTCAATTTTTTGAATATGAATTTCTGACCATTACTGTGTACATTTTGTTACTGTAGAAAATTCCTAGAATGTGTAACCTGGTTCACAATCATACCTTGGCACTGGTGATTGTCCCGAAGGGAGAGAACTCTTTGCGAAGACGCTCGTCATCTATTCCATCATCCAAGTTCTTCACATAAAGATTGACACCCTGTAAAGACAGCAAACGGCTGTGATGAACGGCATCTGCGAGGACACTTCCCCTGGATTTAAAAAAGTCTAACTCATGTCCTTGAATAAGAAACATTTGTACATTGCCCTTCTATCCCCAATATCCATTATACAGGAACGTGAGGCCCATGGGCTACATATTCACTGTTGCAACCATTTTGGCCAGTGTGGTCCACTGAGGAGGAAACACCGAATTTGACAAGGCTGCAGACTTCAGCGTTCACCCTCACTTACCTGGTAGCGAGTCATGCGGTCCTGCTTCATCTGCTCAAATTTGCGTTTGAGTTCAGTTTGCCGCTCCACTTTCTTCTGAGCACGACCCACATAGATGAGCTTCCCGTTCAGTTCTTTGCCATTCATCTCATCCACAGCCTGTCAGAGGAGATCCCAACTATTGTACGCGTGCATCCTATGGTGAAGTCAATTTAGTTTCACTGCATTAAATTGAACTGACCCTTTGGGCGTCTTCATGCCTTTCAAAACTCACAAATCCAAAGCCTCTGGACTTTCCATGTTCATCAGTCATAACACGGATGCTCATGGCATTACCTTACAAAATGAGCAAAACAGTTGATTATGCTTATGTCAATAGAGAATAACAGTGTAGAAATTGCAGTATTATAAAGAACTTACCATATTTGCTGAAGACGTCCTTGAGTTTGTCATCATCCATGTCTTCCCCAAAGTTTTTGATGTACACGTTAGTAAATTCTTTGGCTCTTGCACCGAGCTCAGCCTCCCTCTCCTTGCGAGATTTGAAGCGCCCTACAAACCTGATAGAAATTAGGAACATTTAACAAGAGTACATAGCTGATCTCAAAGCAGTTATTTCAAGAGGCTGGCAGACATAACTTATATTTTATCAAGACATTTAGGTTTTTTCAACAATATACCATATAATTTTGTAATTAGTCATTAATACAAACAAAGCCAAATCAATCCAAAACATTTTCTTTAATTGAAATTATTACTCAATTACCAAGAATTATTTAAATTCTTTAGTATATACACTACCACTGAAAAGTCTGGGTGAGATTTTCGAAAAAGAAACACTTTATTCTGCATGGATATATTAAAATTGTTTGAATATAACAGTAACGACTATAATGTTACAAAAGATATTTGTCACTTCACAGTCTAACTCATTTCCTTGAATAAGAAGTACATTTGTACATTGCCCTTCTATCCCCAATATCCACTATACAGGAACGTGAGGCCCATGGGCTACAAATTCACTGTTGCAGCCATTTTGGCCAGTGTGGTCCACTGAGGAGGAAACACTGAATTTGACAAGGCTGCAGAGGTCCGAGTTCACCCTTTAATTCTCTTAAACCTTTAAATGGTAGTATATCTCAAATGCACTTCTGTGCACTTGACAGTGACCCTCCTGGAGCATCATTTCATACCTGTGATTGTAGATTGTAGACAATGTCTGTCAAAATGCAATTATACTTGCATGCAATCTTTAAATGTATATTAGGCAATTAAAAAAATGGACACCAAAAATGAATGTTGCTTGAAGGAATAGTTCACCTAAAAATGAAAACCCCCCAAAAAAGCTGTAGGATTTTCAGTGAAACATAAGTACTTTTTGTTGTTGTTGTTGAACGATTCCTGTCAATTTTAGGCTAAAATATTATAGTAAAACTCCTTGGTAATGTCAATTTTTCAATTCCAAATCAAGTCTGTTAGTCAATAAAGCCACTCCCCTCATGTTAGCCTTGCAAGTACTTTTAGCAATTTTCCATCAACCTAATGCTCAGGTTTGGGACAATGCTAAAAATCTCACTTACACTTTTCTGTCATTCAGCAACATGCCGTTCATTTTCTCAATGGCTCTTTCAGCGGCCTCCTGAGTCTCAAAGTGCACAAAGCCGTAGCCCTTTGAGCCATTCTCGTCACAAACCACCTTAAGAAAGGACATCAGGCATAAAATCATGCACCCACTGACCAAAAGAATCACTCATGCACAAAAAAACTCCAACCCTCTATCATCAAATCACTGCAAAGCACATTCAAAAGCGTGTATGTGCCTTACCTTGCAGGACAGGATGTTGCCAAACGCAGAGAAGGTGTCATAAAGGGCTTTATTATCAATAGACTTATCAAGGTTCTTGATGAAGATGTTTCCAACACCACTCTTTCTCAGAGAGGGGTCGCGCTGAGACCACATGATGCGGACAGGTCTACCCTTGATGACGTCAAAGTTCATTGTGTCTAGAGCCCGCTCAGCTGGAAGCAAAAACAATTATGAGTCCACTAAAATTTGCATCCACCTCTTATGGACTAGTAGAAAGAAAAATATGTATTTTGGTGGTTATTTTAATACATTATCTATTTTTTGTTACAATTAGTTACAATTTAATGCAACGCAGCAACGGCTATATTCATGGCAAAGTCTACAGTATTATGATTAAAATATTTCAATACATTTTTTTCCAACAATTTAAAAATATTTCAATCAAAATGCAAATATACTCAACAACAAATACGTACAACCCCCATTCCAGAAAAGTTGGGGCATTTTATCAAATGCCATAAAATATATGTTCTGTTCATTTTCTGTAAATTATTAAATTAATAATAATTAATTTCGCTTGATACAAGACTTCAGAAACTCAGCAGTGTGTGATCGTCGTTGTCCGATTCTCCTTTCAAGAATGGTCATACATTCATACAGACAGATCTGGACTGCAGGCAGGCCAGACTAACACATTCACTTGGTCTCTACCAAACCATACGGTCTTGATCTAACAACTGTGAACTTTCCATGAAAGACATCATCTTGATGGCAGTATAATCTCAGTATGTCTCCAAGTTAATAGTAGCTTTACACATAAGCCAGTCACCCAGGCTCCGTACTGTGCTGCAGCATACCATGACAGACGTTTGCTTCTGTCGCTGATGAAAGTCTCCCTTTGGTCTTTGGGACTTATTTTAGAACTTATTTATCTAATACACACTGAAATGTAGACTCCTCGGAGTACAGCACACATTGTTCAGGTTTATCTGAGATGAGCTCTGGCCCAGAGAACCCAACAGAAATGATGTATAGCTTTCTCCCAGAGTAACAGAGTCAAAATGCAGTTCTTGATGCAGCAGCAGACTGTGGTGAATGACGGTGTCATTTTTTAGAGTACTCCTGAGCTCATGTGACTATTTTCCATCACAGCATGATGGTTTCTAATGCCAGGCCAAGCACATTCACCTGAGCTTTTCTGCCTTGCCCGACATGTACCGTGATGTCTCTGGATTCCCTGTATCTTTCACATTATTATACATGGAAGTTGGTGAAAGACATAAATCTTTGCGATTTTGCATTGTGAAATGATGTTTGATACTAATCTGAAATTTGGCACAAATTGATGAGTCATGATCCAGCCTTCCTGGCAAAGACAGAGATGCTCCTTATATACCCAAACATGAAGACCTATAAAGTTGACCCATTACCAATTCACCTGCTTACTGTGAGCCGTTTGAAAAGTTCAACATGGATATTCTATAACCTTTCGCTTTTATTTCGCCTCTGTCCCAACTTTTCTTACTGTTTTGCAGGCATCAAAACCAAAATTGGTTCATGCTTGCACAATACATTTATGCTGGTCAGCTAAAACTTAGGAAATCTTTTCTTTATACTTTTCTTAACTAAATAAAAGTAAAAAGAATGACCAAATCCCAGACATCCCAGCTTTCCTGTAAGTGGGATTGCAGAATGCATGACTATGAATACAGCTTTTTTTTTTTTTTTTTTTAAGAAAATGTATTTATGCAAGTTCTCTCATCAGTTTCCTTAACCGTGTTTATTTCAATCTGAGATTTATATGGGCTTTATATAATATTTAAATTTGATAAACATTGTCTTTTCTGAGGTTGAAATATAGAAAAACATTTTAGAAAACTTAAATTTAAAATGTTTCTTTGTGTGCCGTTATTAATAAACTAGGGAAGTAGCAGCTGCTCAAATCTATGAACTAATAGTGTCACCTGTCACATGTTTTACCTTAAATTTGCTATAGATGATCCTGACATTAACTAAAAGTGAAGTTCATATTTTTGTCTCATGTAAATTGTAAAACTGTATAACTGAATAACCAGATTAAGGATCAAATTGATACATTAATTAAATACATTGCTCAGACCCTACACTGAATGTTAATTGCACGTTTGCCCAATCCTTTGTTTGTGCAACAACCAAAGTCCGCAATAATGATATGCTGCCTGACTAAAAAAAAAAAAAAAAAAAAAAAAAAAAAAAAAATGGGGACAAGAAATCTGGGATTGCACACTGTACTTCTGTCCTAAATTTAATGGGATGGACGTGACATCCTCAAGACCATGTTTAACGCCATTGAGAAGCAGCATGATGATATAGCTTTAGTAAATCATGAATAATAAACAGCCATAATCATTGCGATCAAGGCATTTTTCTGACATGCCTGACAGGGGTTATCTGTGCTGCACACTCTCCGCCCACCCACGCCCTAAATATGACAGGCATGCAAGTCACTGCTGTCATGCAACACCATGCGCTTTCATCCTCTGCGCTTCATAATTCATAACCAACCCCAGACGCTCGTGCTGCACATTAATGAAATGCATAAGCAAGCTACATCTAATTTTCAACGTGTCTTTAGCGTCAATGCCATCATTTACCGTCTGCAGGTTGCTGGAAGTTGACATAGGCATAGCCCAGCGACCGGCGCGTGATCATGTCCCTACACACCCGGATGGAGAGGATGGCACCAGCTGGGCTAAACTTCTCGTACAGCATGGCTTCAGTCACGTCCTGGTGCAGGTCCCCAACATAAAGCGAGGCCATGGGGTAACTAGGAGCGCTGGGGTTCATTTTCTCTTCTCTCGCAAAATTGTAACGCGGCGCTGAAGCGTGAGCTCAACTACGTCAGAATATAGCTAGCTGTCAAACTAGCCTCAACACGCCGATTTTTAAAATGGAAAACTTCGCTTGGATGATTAAAACGTTTCGTTTAAGAATGACGAATATTTAGGGCTACTAAAATTTTAAAACGCGAAAAATCCAAACCAACGAATCAAGCAAACAGCCAACGTTAACGTCAGGCCTTCACGAGCTCACAGACTGTAACGTTAACGTTAGTTATATTTCGGGGTTGTTGAGATGTTTCAAGGCCTCCAGCTCCCACTTCACCGATTTTTAATTTAAAAAAAAAAAGGAAAGAAAAAGAAAGAAAATGATTTTTTGGAGTTTTTAAAAGTTTTTAAATTTTTTTTGTATTTTTTTTATTTTTTATATAATGTGTGCCGAGGCAAGCTCCGGAGCACACGCGCAGTAACAGCCGGGGATCAGGAGAGAAGTGGAGGGGTGAGCCGTCACATATATACCCGCCGCTACGTCATCCACAGACGCAACATGACGCAGCGGTTTTGATGGTGATTGGATGAAAGGCGTTAGAGCCCGCAGATCTGGCCAATGAGCTTTTAGAAAAATGAATAGTTGATTTTTATAACGATTGTATAAAAGTACAAATGAATTACTGAACGATTTACTGATTTTTTAAACGTTTATATATTTTATTTAGAATAGGTAATTCGCTTAAATAAAGTATTTAATATTTATACAGTGGTTGTCAAAATCTTTAGAACACTTGGATTTTTTACCAGATAAAAATCAGGAAGGTTTCTTGAAGCATCTTGGAGACGTCGTTCGTTCTCTGAAGTTCTTCTGGATTGAGTCTGTCTCAGTTTGTTCTGTTTCTTCGTGTCATTCCAGACAGACTGATGATGATCAGACTAACGTTAGTCATTAAAATTTTCTCCACAATGCCATTGACAATGTGACCTTTATATGACAAAAATATCTTGGTTAAATTAAATAATAGCAAGTCAATGAAATGTCGAATTAGATTTCCTAATGCAATTTACCAATAACTAATACTTTAATAACTGCACATCAAGTCCACTAAAAGCTATACATTAGTGATAATTAACCTAATTACTTTTATCAAATAGGATGTTGAGGGAAACCAATATAGTATTTGATCAGTGCTGTCAATTCTCTTTAACAATCCTCAATGTTCAGTTTTAAACTATTAGTTTTAAAACATGATTTGAAATAGTTCATAAATATTTCATAGTTAATTAACAGTATGTACCAGCAGGGGGAGTCACAGACCTGGAAGAACTCCTGCAGATCTGGATTATATTCAAGCATTCTCTTTTAAGTTTAACAAATGCAGTTAGGTTATTGGTAGTATTTTTCCTACAACACTAGCAAAGCAATATTTTTAGAATTAGGGCAAACTAGACGTTATTGAGTTCATAGAAATTAAGTTTAGAGTTTCATTTTTGATTATCTTCCAGAAATAAGCACACAGGTCTTATAGTGGGGCATGTTGTCATTTAAATAGCTGGATTATCTCTTTTTATTGTTAATTAAAACTATAGAAAAAATAAAATAAAACAAATATTAGATGAAAAAAACATATATATATATATTGTTTTGGTAAACAAAAGATTTTATTTTTGGTAACTAAAATAAAAAATAACATAAATATTAGATTTAGTAAAGGTAAATAGAAGTAAATGATTTCTAAGGTAAAAAGAAATACAAACTAATACAAATTACAAAACGACTAAAATGAAAATAAAAACGGAAAAATAAAAAAAATAATAAAAAAAGTTAATTTAAATTACGATCTTAGAACTTAGAATTATTTCATAATTACAGACGCATTTAATAAATGTATTTATGTCATGAAAAATTTATTTAATGTTGTTTATTCATATGTCCAGAATAACCTAGTCAAATCAAGGTCACAGAGTCAAGGTCAACCGAGTCAAATCAAGGTCACCTTTATTCGTCTAGTGCTTTTTAAATCAGAGAAAGTTTAAAAGCAAAGTAACAGAATGACGTAAACTGCAAATATGAGGCAAATCTACGTTCTGTGATGAAGCAGCTGTAGCAAAACAATAGTGTCATTATTCAGTTCGGCTCTAGTACTCTGGACAGTTCATTCTTTATAAAAGCAGTTGAATTCAGCGATAAGCAGCTCTACTGAAGACAGAGTCAGTTCAGTATTGATTCAGTTCAGGTCAATAACAGTGTCAGTGTCGCCAAAGCCGTCATTTATGAACAAATATGATTCAGTAGGGCTGTAACACAGAAGATAATCATGTTGTTAGTTTGCAAAACTTTGACATAATGTGATACATTTCAAGTTGTTAATAACAATGAATGGAATATATATTTTTATGTCAACGTGGTACGGCATTATCTTTTTGATGAGGTCAAAGTAATCTAAATGTAGTCTGATAATATTAGCTTATGGATTACGTTACTAACTATACAGCCATGTTATTTGGAATCAGTAATGGACTACATTAAGTCTGTCCAGCTGAAACAGAATTGAGTTTTTTTGTTCTTTTACGTATCATGAGTTTCTTGCTGCTTGCATCAGAGTTTAATCTGCAGTGCAATAATGCACTTGTATTGTCTTTGTGGTTACTCAGAGAAGTTTCTGTCTCCCGTCCCTTCCTGCTGATTACTCATCCTCTCTCCACATAAGTGCTGTTGTTCAGCGCTGTCTGCCCGTCTCCATGGCAACAGGGCCCATCCCATAGCCGTAGCCCGAGGCTCTTCACTGACACACCCCAACTGAGAGGAACGGGGCCTTTCCAGAGAGCCTTCCAGAGTTCACTTCAAAATACAGGATGGCTTTTTTAAACAGCCCAGCTAATCACAATATTACAATTAAAACATATTTCCAGATGACTATATACACAACCAGTGTTGTCCCTAACGCACACACACACACACACACACACACACACATATATATATTGGGTAGTTGACATATCAGTGTGTCCTATGGTGTGAAAGCAAAGATAAACCTCTCTCATGCCATTTTTAACAAGAATGAATATACATATTTCCCAGGTTATTTGTATGTTAAGTTTTTTTCTGCCACACCAATATTAAATAAAATTAAGGAATTGAGAAAATGATTATTTCCAGGTTTCATGATTATATCATTATATATCATAGAACCACACATTTTGACTGATGAATTACTATACAGTTACTGGATCAGGATTTTAAAATTATTGCAGTTTTAAGGAGCAACTGCTAGTCATTGCAATTTACTAGTAATTTTCATGCTATTTTAATAATTTACAAAAGTTGTCAGTGAGATTTCTTTTTAACTGCCCAGGACTGTTAATTTAATGTCATTGATATACTTTTCTAGCTTTTATTATTTTGTTTCCATTTTAATTGTATTGACAGCTTTGTTGTGAAGTCACGCTAGTTGCTTATTTTTATTTTTTTTTCAAATGTCTATATAGTTTTTAATCAAGTCATTAGTTTAAGTACTTTTATTTTTACACGTGAACATCAATTTCAACCCTGGCAACTAGATGTTTTTGTAATATTAACAGTAATTATGATCGATAGAAACATCATAACATGAACAGATCCTGGAGCTTGTTCCCTCCTGGAGCACCTGTCCTGAAAGTCACCTCTCCTCGGTCCAGTAAATCTGGTGCAGGACTCGGGTGACTGCGGTCCCGCTGAGATGATATGACCCAGTTCCTACTCTGAGAACACAACCACTTGACCAACACGCTCCCAAAAAAAAAAAAAAAAAAAAAAAAACCATTTAGAACAGAAAAGGACATTTTTATATTTATTTTGTCCAAGGAAAAGGTGAAGAGACCTGTTAGAAATGTTAGTAGTCGAGCATCATTTTTAAAATTTGCTTGATTTTCCTTTTCTTAACTGTCACTCAGGTTTTTGAACAGACATGCATGCTCCAAACAAAATGTTTATAATGCATGAACAAAATCATTTTGTAACATGATTTTGACGTACCATTTCCATAGTAGTGCAACGTCTGCTTTTAAAATTGGTTCCAACTGATGAACTTTTACATTTTAAGCTCTTAATTGATATTTTATCATTTCTAAAGCGTGATAGAGGAAAAAGGCAACTTAGACTTTGTGTGATAAAGGTCTGAACTCCTGTTATAATGTTGTTTCTTTTAGCACCCTTGTCATAAATTAATGTTCCTTCTTTCTAAATTATTTAAAAAACAAACAAAAAAAGGGAGTCATAGACCTTTCCAACAATATAGATTGTCATTCAATACAGCGAACTAAACTTAATACAGGTTAATATGAGAACAGTTATAGTTTGTGTGATCAACAGACCAAATTTATAAAAGGCACATCTTCTAATCTAGCTCTCCATTCTTGTTCATATTAATGCACATAAAAAAAAAAAGCAGTTTCACATCAGTTATGGCCAAAGTTTGAGATCAAAGACATCAGTTTTCAATCACTTTTGGAACAACATAAGGGTCACCCTCATGCTTTGGGAACTGTTTCTTTATTATTTAGTTGAAAATCATAATTTGCGTCACATAACCAACCCCATCCCCCTGCAAGCACTTCTCTAAAACGAACATTTGAAGTGCATGATCTGTCTGTGACAGCCAGGTTTGAAAACCACCAGCGAGGCGCAAAGACCAAGGGATGACACGGTTTGTGTTTTATCTGTTTTAATTCCACTAACATGAGATCCAGATCCCTCCGCCCACCCTCCATAACAAATAACAATAATGCTGAGTGTTCGTATGAAAATTCAAAGACAGTTTCTAGGCAGCCCAATCAGCCAACTCCAGTCACCCTGATTAACTAAAGCCACATGCATTTTAGGCAAGTATCAAAAAGAGTAAACAAAACGAACTAAAAACAGATTTAGTAAGTAGTAGTACAAATAAAACGAAACCGAAACTCCTAATAGAAAACATTATTAATCAGATAAGCACATGAAAAGCATTACTTACTGCTCCGGTAACGAGACTTTTATATCAAAGTTACAGTATAAGCCATGTGTCAAGTCTTTTTGATCTTAGGTCTGTGGTCGACGGAGAGAAGATTGTACGCGTTATTCACCAATGAGAAATCAAACACTTGACAACTGAAGTAGAATGTCTTTGCACGAGCCCAATCTGTCACAAGTATTCGTTCATACTGACATTTGGTTTGTTTCCCATGATTCTTTCGGAAAATGAAGAATTCAGTCTAAGCCATAAGAAACCCATCACTAAATGCTCCCCTAGCAAACTCAGAAAAGAGTTCATACTCGCTCGCTCTCTCGCACACAAATGCACCTACAGCAAAGTTGATGGTGGCTTGATGGTGACGGGCATCCATCCTATGAGCACATGCATGAGCACACATCAAGCCAGCAAACTACACTGCATTCTCCAAAATCCACAATTAACACGTGTCGCAGACAAACAACAACAACCCTCCCCCCCCCAAACAAACACACGTACACAAACACAGTCTTTCCTTCACGCTCTCGAATCCAAACACACACATAAATGACGGGCTGGTGAGTATGAAGCTGGAACTGTAAAAGCGTCAGCGTCGTCTCTCGCTGTGCTGACTGAAAAGGTTCTTTGTGGAGTTGGTTTTAGTTTTCCCGGCCTTCCTCTGTGTCCTCACCGTCGGCCTGATTGTCAGAGGTCCACAGCTAAAATGATAAGAGGGGGACGTTAAAAGTGCGCACATCCATATCTGTCCACTCTAATGTCACACAACATTTTTTGTTTACATGTGTGTGTATACTATGTATATTTATTATGTGATTTTTTAAAAACATGAACCATTTCATACGTTTCAGAAAGGGAGAGGAAAAAAAAAACATTTTGAAATGGGAAGTTAGCTTTGAGGTTTGAATCTATAATATCTTGCGTGTGTAAAATTTTGACAAGGTTTTTTCAGACTCCTATTATGATAATAACAATATTTTAGTGTGTGTTTTGCAATGAAGAAAAAGTTAAAATGCTATTAAAATCAGTTGTTTGTATGATTTACATGTTTAAATGTCAGTAAAGGGTTAATATCAGAAAATAACTCACTGTCAGATTGTCTCTAAGTAGCTGCATGATGAGTGTGCTGTCTTTATACGAGTCTTCAGTTAACTGGTCCAGCTCAGCAATGGCATCATCAAAAGCCTACAAAGGAACAAATACATAAATAAATAGTACCAATCTTAATTCTGTGTACGAGCCCCACAAGCACCCGTTCTAACCTTCTTGGCCAGTTCACAGGCCTGCTCTGGAGAGTTCAGGATCTCATAGTAAAAGACTGAAAAGTTGAGAGCCAGGCCCAGGCGGATGGGATGAGTGGGCTGCATGTTGTCTTTGCTGATGTCAAAGGCAGCCTGGTACCCTTCCTGAGACTTCTGGATGATATCTGTGCACAAAACACACAGCATTGTTTATGCAGGAATCATTACATACTTAGAATAGCAAGAATAGCACAGATTAAGGTTTACACATACACTACTGTTCAAAACATACACACATATACATATATATATATATATAAGTCTATAAAGAAACAATACATTAAATTGGTCAACAGAAAAATACATTTGAATACTTTTAACTTCGTAGTGAAAGAATCCTATAAAATAAAAAAAAAAGAATTAAATGCATCACAGTTTTCACAAACATAAAATAACCATTTACAACATTAGTACTAATAAAACTTTTTTTCTTCAGCATCAAATCAGCATATAAGAACGATTTCTGAAGGATAATGTGACTCTGAAGACTAGAGTAATGATGCTGAAAATTCAGTTTTGCATTACAAAAATAATTGTTCAAATAAATTCACATATTCAGATAGAAAACATTTATTGTAAATGGTTGTATTAATAACTCGTATTAAATAAATGCAGGCTTGGTAAGATCAGAAAAATATTTTTTTTAAAAATCTTACCGACCCCAATCTTTCGAACAGCTGCGCAATATTTTATTGAGGATTTGTAACCCATAAAATATTAAATTCAAGGAATCTGATCTTAATGTGCTTTTATATGGGCAGTTAAGTGTCCTAAAGCCAGTTTCACGCCCCTCCTGCCTTGTGTATGACCAATTCAGCCTTTTGTTGAGTCACTCAAGCTTTGTTAAGGCGTGTTACATAAATGAAAAAATATTGCTCTTCACAGTTATTTAGAGAAAAGCGCCTGTGAAAAATACGCTTCTAACTGCACTAGATTTTTACGCTTTTAAATCTTATGATTTACTGGTTACTGCAGTGGAAAAATTATAGCAAACCTTCAAAGCCATTTCAAAACATGCATTTTACGTTTTATTTTCCTTATCCACATGGCTGAAAAGTACATTTTCTTTGCACTTTAGACAGCCGTTAGTAACAATCAATAGCATTGTGCATCAAGAGCTTGCGGTTGCTCGCATTGATCCGTGCTCAGAGAGAAATACATAAATATTTGAAAAAGACAGCAGCTCTGTTAAGAGCACTGTGCCTGATGAGCAGTAATTGTTCATCTGAAGAGCTTCAGGAGGCCGCGGCCGAGCACTGCATATATTACAGCCACCCGCAGGAGCTTCAGCCCAAACCCAGCTGGACGACACACATCATCCAGATGCGGTTGCCGGGGCGATGATCGCAGCAGCCAATCACACTGACAGTAGTAGGTCAGAGGCTGCTTATGCTCAAACAGACGAGCGATGTTCTTTCCTCTTTAGATAGAATCAAGCAAACCTGCAGCTTATCAATAATGCTACACAAACAGACTGATCTAGGATCTGCGGCACAGCCCGGTCCTGTTGTTTCCACAGATGGCAGCTTCAGTCAGATCATTCGCTCCTGTGCTGCCATAGAAACACACCAGGCTCTTAAAAATTCATCAAACCCTGCAGGGAGAAGCAGCAGCTCTAATAACCTCATGCATCCATCGGAAAGAGTGAGTTATTACTTCCACAGACAGACTAAGACCACATATGGAGGGAAATCACTCATTAGCCTCATTAATGAAAGCGAGCGAGGTGGAGCAGGATAGACTGAACTGCAACAATACTCCATCGGAGACGTGATGAGACAAAGACTGGAAGGTGGAAAATAAACCCACATCATTTGCATTGTGCGCACTCAAACACTCAACACAACTAAAGAAGGCTAGACCATTTCCCTTATTTTATCAAATAATTCGAAATTAATGTTTAGCCACAATTTAATATTTGTATAAATTTCTAATAGAAATATGTTAGAATTAGATTTTTTGACAATATGCCAATGATTAAACTGCATGTCGCTCAAATCGCACAGAATGAGCTTTTATGTTGACAAAGATGCAACGTGGAATACTAAAAAAATGCATTGTTAGATTGTTGTGTCATGCACGAGACGCTGCAAGAGACAAATGCGCCCATGTTTACACAAAAAAAACCCCACTTTACAATAACTTTCATCGTTTATTACTGTAAAAAAAAAAAGCAAAAAAAAAAAAAAAAAAAAGCAGCGCAATCGAATAAAAAAACCCTGTACTACTGTATGTCTGACAGGCCCAAAGCTGCTGTTCACTGTTTTTATAGTATATTTACAGTTATTAGCAGTTTATTGGTGTTATAATAAGTTACCTTAACTTATGAAGCATTTTCCTTTGTGTTATTTCTGAACATGAAACACGTAAGTTTGCACAAGGTGTAGTTGTAGTTATGGATCTTTTCTGCCAAGTTATGTAACAAGTGATTTGTTCAACATTGTTGAGAACATGGAATAAAATTATTTTTATTTCATTTATTTATTTTAACAGGGTTTATTAAGAAAAAGTTACCAGAATCATGCTGTAGTTACATTTTCAAGTTGACTAGTTTAAAATCGTAAAAACAAATTGCCATATCGCCCAGTCCACCCATCAAATTAATTAATGGAGTTAATTCTTTGTAATAAAGAAGAGATATGAGCTACAGTGAGGATATCGCATGCTTAAATTAATCTGCAAGCTGCTTGTGTCTCAAGAGCTTCATGAACTAGGACACAAGACCTTTAGATCTAAACCGCCATTCCTCATCTGCAGATATATAATTAACGAAAACTCTGAGTCTGTGGCTACTTCATGAGATTTCGAACTCTATTAAGAGGGTTAATAGATTGACCTCTTGAGTTCATAAGCGTCAAACACAGTCTGGTGGTTCTTTTAGGAAACTCTTACTCTTTTCCAAACCCTAGCAACGTTGCTCACTATTCTAGTAGGTACATAAAGATTAAGAGCATTTTTAAAGAGAAATTTAATAAGGAGGAGCAATTTTCAGTCAATACTGTGAAGGACTTGATAAAATATTCATTAAGGAGATTTCCCCTGACACCTAGATCAATGCATTTTGTCTTCTCCATAAGATGCTGTCATATGTCGGCTAAAACAAGCTGGTGTGTTCATTCTGCTGCATGCTGTTTGGATCAGTGTTTGTGTTGGCGTGCGAGAGATGCTTCTAGGTAGGCAGCTAGAGCATTTGGAGCAGGGCCAGTATACTAGTTCAAGGACAAGCAAATGAGTAAAACAACATTAAAATCACCATGAGAGTTATATTTGCAGTTATGTAAGATTATTCATGTGGACATCATTGCTCTGTTCTGTTCCAAAACCTAGTGGGCTGTCAATCTGGCAAGCATTTCAAGCATTACTGGCATGCTTTTTAAAATAAGCATGAACATGATGCTCATTTAGCCAAATCCTGAGACATAAACTGCTGAAAAAGAAAAAGAAACTGACTAAGTAAATTATATGCATTTCATCTGACACTGAAAAGAACCGAGTATTTTATGCAACACTGTATACCATGTAGTTCATGTTGCATTGTTTATGCTTAGGAATGTAAGGCTATATTTTGTGGAAGTACTTTTGACTTCTTAAAGTAATAACAATAAAAAAAAAAAAAAAAGTTTTATAAGATATGCTTTTTGATGATTACAATTTACACCATTTTAAAGAGAATCCACATAGAACTCGGTGAATAAACAAAACATTTAAAAGGATCCTTAAGAACCTATTGTTAATCTACATACCTTTCATTAAAAAAGACACGATCACTTACATTCTGAACCATGAACCAATTCTTGTTTTAAAAGAGAATTTGTGCAGCATTCCCTCAATAATCATACATTAGGGTGTGGACGCACAAGTAAAGACCTGTTCCACTGGTAGCTAACAAGCCAAAAAAAATCTGCATGTGTGTGATGGAGGTGTGGCAGCAGACACACGCAAAGCTTCCAACTCAGATCAGCTAACATTCAGATCCGTTTCTCAAAATAAAGGATATTAAGAAAAGACAAATGTGCATGTTGAATAAATCTCATATAAATGTCATTTAGGAGAAGCTTACCAGTTTTCTCGTCTCCTGTGGCGACCTCAGCAAGGTAGCGGTAATAGTCTCCCTTCATCTTCAGGTAGAACACCTGGCTCTCTGCTGGAGAAGTGCTGCGGATCAGAAACTTGTCCAGGAGATGCTGCAGAAGACAGACACGTGGATGTAAGCACAGTCCAAAACAGCGGTGTTTCTCACACGTTACACTCAGGTTTCCACAATTAATGCCCAACAAATGCCCATGATTTCTTTAAAAGATGTGCCTTTTTATGGAAACGCATCAAGATAACTCAACGACAAACACTGGCCAATCAAGTTTTGTTCTACACTTTCTGTATCATGTTTGCTTTTTTTTTTAAGTGCTGAACAAGACACTGGCATGTAAAATATTCACAGAAAATATTTCTTTGTGAGAAACTGATTCATATGTTCAAGCTTTACTCACTTGTCTTTCATCCTTGTTTTACAGCTGTTTGCAGTCTTTTAAATATTCTTCAAATATATATTAAAACTTGATGTGAATAGCTTTTCTTTTTGCAATTTTCTCAGTTTCATTTCATTTCATTTTGATGTGAATTGTCATTTCTATCTTGTTGACTTAATTTGGAGAGGAATATCAGAACTACCGGTGAATGCACCTTAAACCTCATGACTTTAATATCCTTTATTGAATCATGTTATGGGCTTGAAATGTTGTTCATGTATAAATTTGTTGAGGATGTAAGATGTAACATTCAGCTGGTTCTTTCTTTGCAGAAGCCAACTTCAACACGTTAATCTCCTAATGCCAGATTAAACATTAAATTCTTCTTTATACAGTCTAAATAACATCTGGAAAATGTAAGGAATGTCATAAACGCAAAGCATAACATTCCATGTGCCACTGTTTGAGACTTCTCAGGCATCAATCCAACTATAATGGCCCAGTACAAGGAGAGGCAACGGCCCTGTCTGATTCATTAAAGCCTTATCCAGTTGCGCTCAGTCAGTCTCACCTTCAGTTTCCTGGAAGAAATCAAACTCTGTATCCAGAGGAAGAGCTGATTTGGTGAGTGGTCAAACAAAGGACTCCATTGTTTTGCTTATCTAGATACACTTTTGGGCAAAACCAATGATCTCTAGCTACTGACCGGTTGAAGTCCTGCGACAACATATTACAAGAGGAGATCACTTTAGTCATTATTATGAAAATGAGTTGGTTCCAGATTTTGTACAAATTCAAACTGGTTCCGAATGAGAACCAGGGACTGAATTCATGAGAACTTAGGCAATAAAAGAGAAAGAAATTGTTACATTTCTTAAAGTCACAATTCTTTTTTTTTTTTTCTTTTTTTTTTTTTTTGTTTTAAATATAAATAAAAATAAAAGTGTTTAGTTGAAATTAGTTTTACTTTAAAAAAAAAAAAAAAAAAGTGTGTCTAATTTTGAGTAAAAACAACTTCCTATTCTTCTTGAAACAGCACTTTTTTTCTGTTGACACGGTCACCAGCACGAGGGCGGGACAACCTGTGAATCACATGAGATCACAGCAATGATCCAATCAACTGCTGATGGACAAAACTCAAGTCCTTCCCTACATTTCTGTCTCATTTGAGAAGCTCTTTCACTCGGATATACGTCAATAAAGAAAAAAAACAAAAAAAAAAACAAAGAGTACAAATGCTCCTAAGTGCAACTCTTAAATTCTTAAGAATCCATTCATATATTCTTAATTTAAATGTTTTTCCTGACTGTACAGTTATTCGAGAAAAAAACACCTCAAAAGCCCAAAATACTAAGAAAATAAGAGTTAATGAAAATTTCATGAGTCTGGCTCCAGCTCTTTATTCCTGACCCCAGCTCTGGGTTAAACCAAAAATAACCACCTTCCTGACATGACATTATTCACCATATCCCATTTAAAATGTCAAGCTCTGCCATGGATATGATCCCTATCAGCGGTTCTTTTCGAAGCTCACCAGAACGTCTTTGCAGATGGCCTTCAGCTCAGTCTCAATCTTCTCACGGTACTCTTTAGCCATCTGCTGTTTGTCACTGCCCTCGGTCTTCTGCTCGATGCTGGACACCACCCTCCAGGCGGACCGACGGGCGCCCACAACATTCTTGTAGGCCACAGAGAGCAGGTTTCTCTCCTCGTCGGTCAGCTCCTCTCCAAGCTCAGTCACTTTCTTCATGGAGTCGGCCATGTCATCGTAGCGCTCGGCCTGCTCCGCCAATTTGGCCCTCTGCACATGTTGGCTCTTGTCCATGGCTGCTAGGTTCTACAGGAGAGACAACATTTCAGTTACATCATCTCAGAAAGATGAATTTTGACGCAAATTTATAATCATTATAAACATTATATTGAATCTGTAATGGTTTTTGACAACAACAACAAAAAAAGACCAATTCAAATCTGATCTGAAAAGATTTACAGTGTTACGATATTTTTCCTATTTAAAAGTTCATTCATGTGTAGTTAAATCATGTGCTAAGACTAATGGGATTTTCAAGGCCGATGTGGCCTATCGAAACTCTTTTTTGAGCAAGATGCTACTGGTCTAATCAGATTCAATGATCTATGCTAAGCTACAGCTGAAAGTACTACTGCCAGACCTGGAGATCTGAATAGATTTGAAAGCGGTATGCTTGCTGAACTGAGCTCGTAGGGCGTGTCGTCGCCAATCAGGATCTGTCACTTTTCTGTTGCCTGGCTGCTAGTTTCTCTGTAGCTTGCTAAGCATGCTATTTTAGCAATGTAAATATGAATTAGTCATTTTAATTTCAAAAGTAGTAATAAAACTGAAAAAAACTGGATTATACTCCATAATGCAGTGGTTATTTACACCTTATATCACATCTAAACATTTATGTTACCACGGCAATGATTGAAGCATTTTAATTACATCCGTTATCAGCCCCGCAGTGGAAAACGAAACTATAACTGTCCCGACAGGATTGGATCGGCAAGGAATGGAACGATTATGCAAAGAGAACTCGATCAGCTCGATGGTGGAAAAGCAGCAATAGAGTACAACAAAATGAGACGGCAAAGTTTGTAACATTAATTGTGTTTTATTTGATGTCTTAAATGCAGGTTAGTAGGACTACATATAACACTTGGGCCCGGCTTCACAAACAGGGATTAGCTTAAGTCAGCATAAGGCATTAGTTAAATTAAGATATTTAATCTTACTTATACAAAAATGCCTTATAAGAAAATACAACAGGTGTGCATCTTAACAGAACAATGACACTGACATGTTTTAAGACAAATATCTTGTCAGAGCAAGATATTTTCATCTGAGACAGCTCAAACATGCAGTTTAGTCTTGGACTAGCTTAAGCCTTGTCTGTGAAACTGGGGGTAGGATTTTTACTTTATTAAGGCTGTAAATGTAAGTGGACTGTTATAATAATGGGGTATAACGTCAATTTAAGTGTATATTCATGTTCATAGCATTTAATTATTGCCTTCTATTGTTGGGAAGACAATATTGGGCAAGATTAAACAACTAAGAATAATGAAAATAAACAAAATTGTTTCGCAAAGACGTGATTAGCTGCAGTCTAAGGTAAAATGGCTCCACTTTCTCAACTCAAAGTGGCAATAGCCACAATGCACCACTGCTGATGCATCAGCATAAAGTTAAACTCTACTTTGTTAGATCATACCATCATCGACTCTCACTGAAAATAAAGAATTCTGGTTGCTGCAAATTGCAGACAATGTAAACTGGTGCAGGACAATATAGCTAAAATAACTGGTTAATATTTTAACACTACAAAATATTTATAATACACACACATATATATATATATATATATACACACACACACATACACATACATTTTTTACTTAATAAATTGTCTTTTTGAACCAATAATTATAACTATAATATACTAAAAATATGGCTTTAAAAAAATATTGCAATATTCCAAACTCCAAAGTTATCAACAATATTGATCCTCCATGCCATTAACATGAACATTTTGGTGTGGACTTCCCTAAATTCGTGGAATTAAACGCATTATTAAACTTCAGAATTATAATTATTCTAAATTTTATATATTACAAATATATTAAAACTTCATGGTTATCTTTGTCACTAGCCTTTAAGGATAGCTATAAAAATAACTTTTAGTGTCCCCAGCAATGGACTTTAACATTCTGTTTATTATAAGCTCTCTGCAGTTTTGTTGCCACTTCAAATGCTCCAGGATCTCCAAAGTCTTGTGGATTCTGTAATAAACTCTATTTATAATTTAAAAGCTGAAAACTCATTTCAACTAGATCTATATTGTTTTACTGTGTTGTTACGATTACAGTTACAGCATGGACTTCACTATTCTCACATAGAATTAGGTGCGAACAGGTCTTCACAGTTTTAGTGCTTAAATTTGATGTATGTATGTGCACATTAGGGTGTAGGTTACATCTAATGTTGTTAAATTAATGTTTATCGCATTAGTTTCATGCGTGTTACACCATGTAGGTGTTTAGTGTTTGTATGAATGACACTGTGCACCTATAAACATTAATGTTGTCCTTCTCAGCGTGTGGGAGAGCTGCTTGTGATGAGCTCTGGTTCATCATGTGACATTTTCATCACCACCTGCTTTTGGGTGGTCACCAGTGTACAAAAGTACTAAACAAATGTCAGTACTTCAATAGGTTGGTATATTACATAATTTTATACGTTTTATAAATGCTAATGGGAGTACAATCCGAGAACCTAAAATGTTGCTACCGTATTTTTCACGGTTAAACTCTGGCAACAAAGGCTTTTTTTTTTTTACAGTGCATTTCACATGTGACAGAAAAGGAGTGAAAACGGCCAAAAATGCGGACATGCCTTGGCCGACCACGCCCAGTCCACACAGCAGCCCAACAGCAAGCAGCGAACAATGTTTAAACAAGACACCCCAAATATAAAAAAGGGCTGATCCCCTGCTTGATTTCTGTCTGATCGCGGTCCATCCGGGAATTTATGCGTGCGAACTCCTCCCGCCCTGCGCTCGCGCGTTCCGGTCTTCACCTGACGTTACCTTTCTAGCGTCCGCTTTGTTTCAATACGAAACCACGCTACACTGGGCAGCTCGTTTGCCCCCATTTAATCTAGCAACAGCCTTTTAAACAATAAGCACATATTACATTTTGCTGACAAAGACCAAAACACCTATTAATTTCCATAAGCAAATTCATAATGACACACAGACTGTCGCTACCTTCAACTGACAGGAACTCCACTGTAACGTTAGTAAAGCAGTGAGGTAAACGCCCTACTTTTTGCCTAATGTGCCCGACATGATCTGGCTTGCCAGATATCCACCAAGACCGAGCTTGAATGCGGCAAATCACATTTTCACACTTAATATTTTCGCTAGCGTACGAATAAAGACATATGAAGCGATATTTGCGTGCGGAGGAGGAGGACTCATCCTTCCGTTGTCTGGAAAGCTGAAACGGTTGAAGCACTACGATGAGCTTAAACGCGGAAAACAGCGCTTATTGAGTTCAAATAACAGCCCAAGCTACGGTTTAGAAATTAAACGAATCATTCTGGTGAACTAGCCACTATTGAAACATTTCTCAAGCAAACGCTTTGAAGCATCCCTATGGCAAGCGCGTATTATGAACAATTTCGATTGATAAAAACGGCTTCATTAAAACGAACAGAAACGAAACAAAGAAATACGATTCTTATGCAGGCAACAGCGCACTGGAGAGTTGAAGGAAACGAAAGTGAGCTAACCTGTGAATGAGAGCGGTCTTCTTCTGTACGGCTCAGCTGCCACTCTGCGACTGTGGCGCGCGGCGCAGCGTTCCTCTGCGATCCACGGGGTTTCCCTCCTACTCACGCTCTGCTGGTGCAGGGGCTGGGCAGGGGCCGTGACGTCAACCGCTGCCTAGGCAACCGGGCTTTTGATTGGCGTGAGCTGCAAGGAAAGCGCGTTTGATTCCCGAGGAATCTAATGAGAATCCGAAAAATCTATTTATAAAACCTCAAGAGAGTAACGTTATAAAAGAGTGAAGATATGGAGCTCATACGCGAGGAGAAATAAAACATCTCACTTTTATTCCGAGGTGAAGATGACAAAAAGTAAGATTGACAGCGTGTGTAAAATCAATGAGAAGTGATCAATGAGATCAATACGACTTGCATGAAAAGCATAATATTAGTTGTCTCTTTGCAGTTTTCAGTGATGTCTTAGTCAGATAAAGCTCTGTAGTGTTTATTATGAGGGGGGAAACATATTGCAATGCAGTGCAATGATCATTGAGAGATGAACAGATAGGCTAAACGTTCCCCAAAACATGATTTTTCTAAAAAAACAAAAAAACGTATGGATAATCAAGTAAGTAGATTCAAGTAAGTATATTCTAAAATTAAGTATATTCTTAATTTTACTTTGTGAAAAAGACACAGCAAAAATGCACTTTCTTTTGAATGACACTAAAATGCCTTTTATTTGCCGAGTTATTAAGTGGTCATCAGATTTTATTGCATATTAAAAATGATACAGTCAGCAGGCTTCATAGGGTTAATGTAACTTTCAGACATCAATTAGATCACAATGAAAATATTTGAAAATAATTCTAATTGTAAATTATTTTGTACTAATTAATAAATATATTGGTAACACTTTACAATAAGGCGTCATTAGTTAACATTAGTTCATGTATTACCTAACATGAACAAACAATGAAGTTTACATTTATTACAGCCTTTATTTATCTTTGTTAATATTAGTTACAGCAATAATACAGCAATTAACTAATGTTAACAAACACAACTTGGGATTTTAATAATCCATTAGCAAATGCTGAAATTAACATGAACTAATATTAATAAATGCTGTTAAAGTACTGGTTATTCTTGGTTCATGTTAGGTACTGTTGTTTACTAATCTTAACTAAAGAACCTTATTGTAAAGTGTTACTAATATATTTGTACATTTTAATAATAACTTTTCTATTGATTTATATTTAATTTAAATATAATTAAAATCTATAATTCCCATTATTATTTTCTTCTCTTTATTATGATTTTCTCCACCTGAGCATGTTACACCATACAATTACAGATACAGAATGATTGAAGAATAGAATGACTGAAAATGTGTACTTATTCTACACAAATAAACAGCAACTCTGAACCAAAAGAGCCCAACAACAACCAGAAAAATTATGATAGTAAAGTTAAATAAATAGAAAACCATATCTTGCTTTGAATAGTGTATTATTTCTTTCTTTAATTTTTCCCACACTGTTTATTTGCATAATAAATGACTAATGGTGGTCATGCATCAAAGTGTTAGTGCATCAATAGTTGACCCAGAGAACATCAGTGTGTCAGACTTCATGCTTTTTGTATAGATGCTATCACCAAAAAACAAAAAAGAAACATTATGCACAAAGACAATGAA
Organism: Enteromius trimaculatus; assembly: GCA_032361065.1. Classification (NCBI taxonomy): domain Eukaryota; kingdom Metazoa; phylum Chordata; class Actinopteri; order Cypriniformes; family Cyprinidae; genus Enteromius; species Enteromius trimaculatus. The sequence goes on along the minus strand of JAUMHP010000074.1, from coordinate 2,962,860 downwards.
AGAGCAAGGAAGACATTATTGTCTGCTCAGCTGCATGAGCTGAACACACCGCGTCAGAGAGCAGCTCGGCCTCTAAACTGGAGCAGAGGAACCAGATACTAATAAAAGCAGAATCTCAATTATCTCCCAACGAGGTCCATAAAGAGAACATGTGCTCATTTTTAACAGGGTCACATTTTCTGGTTGGAACGGCATATTAAGATGTTACAACCCAATTTACGGGTACAGTCACACCAGCATTGTAAGATGTTGATCCTGTTGGCATGGTTCTTGATGCTAAATCTTTATGTAATTGTTATAATGTGACTCTCTAGAGATAATTGTTGTTGCTCAATAAGCTACACTTTCTCAAACGTAAGGTTTTGAGTCATAAAGAGGGATTTTTACCCCACCCACAGACACACCTACCTCAACATGCTCAGCGCCGATTCACCATCAGTGTCATCGGTGAGTCATAGATGACACAGACTAGAGGTCATGCACACAAATCTGATCAATCAAAAAAGAAACAGAAAAACTGCTTTTGAGAAACCTGGTAAATAACTAATGGGAAAAACAACTTCTGCTTGAATATGCCTAAGATGCACAAATTTTAAGTTGTTATGACAACAAAATCTGATGAACTATTACTTAATCTAATTTAATCTGAACATTATGTCCCACCGTTAAACTGGTGATTTTGGCCCGTCACACCTTAAAGGTCTTGACCTTTTCAGACTTGTCATAAAAGATTTGTGAATTTATATTTCTTTTTATATAATATTAATAATAATTATAATATTTGGATCTATCTATATATAAATAAATGCTGTTTTTATTACAAACTAAGTTTTAAGAGTTTCATGTCGTTTTTTCTGGTAGTATTTTGTATTGTCCTATTTATTGTAATAGTGTCTCCATCAGAATGCTTTATTGGAGGGTGTGTCAGTCGTCCTGACTCGTCTCAACCTGCTGGGCAACTTCCTGCTGGTCCAATGACTGTCTGCATTCTCCCGAGTGAGACTGGGACAAACAGGGATTGGCTCTGGGAAAAGTAGTGCAATTGTAATCAAAATGTGATACAAGCACCCTGTGATCAAACGCTAGAGTTCAAGGTGGAAGCAATTAGGACAAACTGAATAATAAAATGATCAAATAAAATCTGAGTTATTTTAGTACTTATACAGTATACTATTAGTAGTTAATATATACATATATAAGCTGAGTTGATTTTATACTATATTCATCATATATTTTACATAAAACATTTTGTCACTTTTATTAGTGTGTGTGTAATATAAAGTATTTGATCAGCCTGTGATTTTGCAAGTTCTCTTACTTAGAAATCATGGAGGGGTCTACAATTTTCCGCACAGGTGCATTTCCACTGTGAGAGACAGAATCTATAAAGTAAAATCCGGAAATCACATTGTACACATCACATTTTTTTAACAATTTATTTGGGAATTACTGTGTCAAATAAGTATTTGATCACTTGCTTATCAGTCAGATTTCTGGGTTCCGTTCTTCGTACGTCGCTAACTCAGTTAGCTGGATTTGATTGTTGTGGATTTGTCCTGATCTTGGATCGTTCGGTTCTTCGACGCTCATCCAGGACTTGCTGTCATAGCAACAGGTCCGTAAGCTTGAACCTGCTCGGGAGCAGGTTTATTTCATGTAAACAGGATTTAGGCTGCACTCCTGGCGGGTTATGATTGGTTCAAATGGCCACAGCTGATTGGTTAAAGAGCACGGCTGACGCGAACTGACTCACGTGGAAACAGAAAAGTATCTTGCAAGAAAGTGTAGAAAATAATTACGATGATTCACACACAATATATATATATATAAAAAAATATAATTTTATTCATACTTGTATATTTTATATATATAAAAAACATAAATAAAATATGTCAAGGAAAAAACGTAACATGGGCAGCACTAACGCATTTACTTTGTTGGCTACTGTTTGCCAGCCCTCTCTCCTGGCTTTTACAGCATTTACTGTGTTTCTTTGTAAAAGTGCGTTTTAGTGCCACCAAAAAAAAGAAAAAAGAATCCAAAACTACAACTTAAAGTCAAAATATTTAGAGAATACTTTAAAGAATAAAGAGCACTCTGTGATATGCTCTGCTTTTACAATCTGGCAGTTTTATAGCAAAATACAAACAATATGGATATTATAACATGACACATATATCATAGCCTGACATATAGCTGAAATGGCTTTAGTTTAAGCTGCAATGTAAATCAATAATTCTCCCGATTACAGTCAGACTCCATTATAAATTATATTTTAGTATATATAGTCTATAGCAGGGGTAGGCAACGTCGGTCCTGGAATGCCAATGTCCTGCAGAGTTTAGCTCCAACCCTGAAAAAAACCTCACCATTTGACCTCTGTAATTGTTAACAAAGGCTTCTGTACCAAATATATATATATATATTTTTTTTTTTTGACTCACTCAAGTGATCAAATACTTATTTGACAGTAATTCCCAAATAAATTGTTAAATAAAATAATACAATGTGATTTCCGGATTTGTTTTTTTAGATTCTGTCTCTCACAGTGGAAATGCACCTATGCTGAAAATTGTAGACCCCTCCAAGTAAGAAAACTTGCAAAATATAGGCACACATATATATACACACACACACATAAATATATATAAATATTACAAATGAATGCATATATTTAAGATGTTATGTTTATATATTCAAATATTTATATATACATATAAGATAAAATATAAGAATATTAATATAGAAATGTTTATGCATGTTAATATTTTAAAATATATACTGTATGTGTGTGCACATACACATTTCACATACATATATTATGTAAACCGAAACGTATTTGGAATGTGATTAATCATTTGACAGAATATTAATTATATGTATATGTGACTGTATATGTTTCAGTCATTTTGACCCAAAAAGGTTTTCCTTTTTCCTGAAAATGCTAGATAACGTAATCAGATTAGACCGATGTTGCTCATGCAGGTTATGTCAACTTCCCCAAAAATCTTTTTAGACTTTCAACTGATAGCTTTTGTACTTTTGGGGGGATTTTTTCCCTCCACCTTCTTACACACTTCCTGGTGTTTCAGTCAAAAATAAACAGCTGACAAAAAAAGCTACTTAGAACTTTGTGCACTTCAAAATTCATCCCCAAAATAGATTGTGGGCCAAAAAAACAAATTTTAGGCCTACAATCAATCAGTTCCTAAAAACAATGTAAAAATTTGTGCTAATAAAAAATAAAAACAGGTTAACAACAACAAAAGATTAAATTTAATGTTTTGGCAGTACTGAAAGATTAACAAGTAATTTTGATAAAACCAATCATTTTTGTAATTTAAAACATCAGCTGACATAGCCAGAGCTCCAGACATGTACTAGGTCAAACAGGCAGAGTCCGATTCTGTTTGCTTCTGCTGTGATTACTGACCTGCTGTGTTGTTGCCAAGGTATTGATGCATAATAACTGCCCTAGAAACACTGTTTCTTGTTGCCACTGTCAATTCTTTTTCCATTCACACGCTGGAAGTATATTTAGATCAAGTTTTTAGACCACTTTCTTACAAGCTGTGTCGAAGACATGCCTCACAACGTCTTAAAGTTAAATTTTATTAAAGAGATATATTACATTGGTGCGGAAACCAGGCACCTTGAGCAGGAATATCAAACATTGAGGCGATATTGTTTGAGATAATTCCAAAGAGAAACAGTAAATTAAGAATACAGTAGCCTCGGGCACATCCAGTGATTTACAGAAACGCATCAGATTCCAGTTTCAGTGTACAGAACCACTTTGTTTTGATAGATCGGTGGAAAACAAAATTAGTAAATGAGGAAAATAAAAAAATAAAAAATCAAATCAAAATGAACGTTTTTGCCCAGGCTAAACGTCAAGTAGTGGGAAACCGCTTCCATGTCCATTTGCACTCATCTATGACTTATCTACCAAGCAAAAGCAGACAAACATGTCCCTAACTACCACAATTATGTTACTGATGATCAACTGACGATCACTGGTAGTGTTCTAATTTCTCTCAATCTATTAAATTACACACGTAAGATGAGAAAAGAAAGCTTGTGAGCGCAGGTTGAGGTAATACACTGATCTGATCGTAGCCAAGGCAAGTGCTCTGAAACAGTGTTGAGAGGGAAGCTAATCGTCATCAGTCTTTGATCCATGGGATTCATGTCTGCGGCGAAGGAAGGGGAGAGCTCTTATGGTGATGTTTTATACAATCAACCTCTGGGGTCCGGGGCCGTTCACGCCTCCACTCCCTCCAGCTCTGGGGGAAGAGGGTTCTTGGGGTGCTTGCTCTCAAAATGCTGCTTGAAGGTCTTGGGATCTGGCATTTGCGACTGTAAAACAGAAAGGATTCACGGTTTAGTTTATCATTCTATGGCTCAAGGAAACCAGGTCTGGCTTTGTTCTTCTATAATACAAATACTACAGGAAAAATACAATTAGGAATTCGATTAAGCCAGGACTAGACCTATTTTAAGATATCTCAGTGCAAGCTTTTTCCAGTTTAGACAGCTCTTAACATTTATTTTAATTTAGGACTAGTCTTAAACCCTGTCCGGGAAACTGCCCCATTAAGTATATCAGGGTTGTTTTCCTGCAAACATTCTGTTCATTTGACATTTCTGTTCTCTTGCATTCCTTGGGCTTGCCAGATGTCAAACTTTTTATTAACAATCCCCAACATATATATACGCACAGAGTATAAATTCAGTAAAACTAACTTCTTGTTTATTAGCAAATAATAAAGCACATATTAATGCCTTATTCTGCATCATTTAAATCCCTTACATATTAAATATATTTTTATATAATATAAAGAGTATAAATAAAAAAAAATGTATATACACATGTAAATATTTTCCATTTTATACTGTGTGTGTTTTTATATAAACACATATAAAGTAAACAAAAACGTATTTTGAATGCGTTTAAGCGAGACTTATTTTAAAACACTAGTATTAGAAGGTGCCTCTCAATAAATTAGAATGTGGTGGAAAAGTTTATTTATTTCAGTAATTCATCTCAAATTGTAAAACTTGTGCATTAAATAAATTCAATGCACACAAACTGAAGTAGTTTAATTCTTTGGTTCTTTTAACTGTGATGATTTAGGCTCATATTTAACAACAACCCACCAATTCACTCTCACCAAAGCAGAGGGTGTTTCTCAATGTCAAGGATACGTCCTTGGCAGGACTGGTCCTTCCAAGTCACTTCCTTCAGAGGCTAGGTGAG
>JAUMHP010000074.1:2924473-2945684 GCA_032361065.1 Enteromius trimaculatus | reverse complement strand
GCTCCAACCAGCTCCAAATCACACCTGCTTGTAAGTTTCTAGTTATCCTGAAAACCTTGACTAGCTGAATCAGGCGTGTTTGATTAGGGTTGGAGCTAAACTGTGCAAAGCTGTGGCCCTCCAGGAATTGAGTTTGAGACCAATGCTTTACGTACACTTAAGTGACCTTTTAAATATAGGCTACTTTTAACATTTGAAGTCACTTATAGCGCACTGCTTTTTTTCTCTTTTAGATTTATTAAGTACAAACTAAATAGTAGCCTACCCTGATTTAAACTAGCAGAAGTTTCAATAGCGAGCCTTAGCTTTTGTAATGGGTTACAAAAGTCTGCATAAGTAGTCTTAAAGAAGCCCTGGCTGCTATAGGTTTTGCTTGTGTGTACATACAGTCTGTAATCCAGTCCTATTGTTGCGTTTTGGCTTTCTGTACATCCTGTCCTTTTACTGTGGGCAGTCCAGGCATGGTGAGACAGGCTTATTCGCAATGTTGCGGTTTTTCCGCATTAGCCGTAAGCCTTCGGGCAAAGCTCGGAGAACACCATTTTGAGGACCCCACCTGTATTTATTTAGCAACTTCATTTGCACGCAGTAGTGAAAACACCAGGTGCTCTCAAAGTGAGATTAGTAAAGATGGGCTGTAATCACGAAGACATGCTAAACACTCATATCAAGATCAAAAACATGGTCTAAGTGGATCTACTGTGCTGCTTGATCTGACATTTTATCTATTTAGCCCATGCTAATATTGCCAACAGACATTTTATTTAGTGATGTTTGCCAAGTTTGAGAGGTTCACTGTAATTATTGCTCATACTTAAGGTTAGTGATTTGAACTAAACCTAAACCACTAAACCTGTTAAACTTTGGCACGTGAATCATCTCGCACCTTTGCGCTTCAAACATAAACGATACCTCAAATAACGTTAAAAAGCCCAATTTAGCAATTAGCATTTAGCATAGTAAAGCACTAGCAACTTTTTCATGGATGTGTAAAATTAAGGCTATATTGCAGTGTAGTAGCTATACTGTAGGTCTAAAAATACCAAATCATTTTTGGTCAATGAAATTAAATAAAAAATAACTGAAAATTACGGAGTGAAAGTTAATAAAATACCATTTATCCAAGTCCTGTAATTTTTATTTCATTTTGAGTATTAGTAATGTGGTTATGTGCTTTTGTTATTTTTATTATAATTTTTTTATTAAATTTTAATTTAGCTTTACTTTTACTTATTTTACTTTTTACTTATTTTTCACGAATTTAGGGTGACCATGTCCATGACCTATAATTTTAGTACTTCTTTGTAATTTTGTCATGTGCTTTTGTGATTTTTATTACTATTTATATCTGCTATATTTATTATCTAATACTTATTATCTGTCTTTGTTTTCCTATCCTGGACATTTGTTCATGTCCTGTAATTTTATTTATTTATTATTATTATTTTTTTAAAATATTTATTTAGCTTTACTTTCAGTTTATTTAACTTATTTCAGTTTTTATTTCAGTAATTTTAAAGTGACCACACATCCTAATTTTCCCTGACATATCCTGGACACATGTCCTGAAACTCGTACATCTGCTTTTGTCATTTTATTTGTTTTTGAAATATTTATTTAGCTTTAATTAAATAGATGTATATATTCACACACACACACACACACACACATGCATAATTGTCTTTTGATGAAGAAAATAATTGTTCTGTATATATATATGTATATATATGACAAAAAATATAAACAAAAATGAAACGATGCAAAAAATCTGTTAAGACAAAAATTATAAGATATATATTTTTTAATATAGTTATTTTTCCCGAGGGAAATTCTTTTGTCACAAACATGCCAAGGAACAATAAAAATAAAAATATACAATAAGTACAGTAAATAATACTAATACTAATAAAACAGTATACAATAAGTACAGTAAATAGTAATAACAACAGCAGAATAGTGCAAATAGATCAAATAAAATACAATAACATAACTATTAGTGCAAGTGGTTCTGAAAAGTGACAGATTTTATATTATCAAAGAAAATATAAAAATAATTTAAAAATATTAGTGAAATTATAATGTAGAAATAGTATTAAAATATCATTATATACTGTAAATATGAAATATACCTTCATAAAGGTCAGTCTAAAAACAGCTGACAAATACCATTATCACATCTCTTTGAGAAAGTCTTGCATGTAAATAACAAAGAAAGAAGCCAAACTTTGCTTCATTGTCCTAATGTACAGTCAGGAGTCTCAGCAGTCATCCAGAGAGCATGAGGTCAGGCCAGGGGTCTTCAGAGAGGGCAGAGCGTGGAGATGTTATCAGACTCATTCGGGCCCCACTGCTCCAGTCCCTGTCTGACCCCCTCTCCTTAAAGCAGGGAGGCATTGTCTCTGACCCAGGCTTTTTATTGCTTCTCTTGAATGGCTGAGCTATGCTCAAAACAAAGGCCTGTGTTTGCTTGCCCAAGGTGTCAATCTTCAAACTCCCTCACAATGGATGCCCAGTGTTTACACTCCAGCGAACTGAGGTTTACCAAAGCTAACTCAAATTGGTTTGTTTAGAAGGGGTAATGGCAAACATTACATTCTCTCACAATAGGTTCATTAAGGTGACAATAACCATAGGTAAACAAGTTATTATGCTCTTCATATAGTGCCCCACTATCATGATCTCTCTGTATAGTCATTGAGCAGGCTATATTGTGCATTTCAACAAAGAAAAGGTACCTTTAGAATAATTTTAGATGTACGCTCACCAAGGCTTCATTCAAAAAATGCAATAAAAACATAATTATTGTGAAATATTATTGTGATTTAAATGAAATATTCACTAAGTGAATATATTTTAAAATGTCATTTATTTTTGTGGTGAAAGCTGAATTTTTTTAGCATCATTAATCCAGTCTTCAGTGTCACATGATCCTTCAGAAATCATTTTAATACGATGATTCACTGCTCAATAAAAGAAAAAGAAACTAATTAAGAGTGCATCAATTCTTTAAATTTGACAGGAAAGATATTTATGATGTTATATGAATCAAAAATACGAAGCAACCCAACTGTTTTTAACATTTTTAACACATTTTAATAATAAAAACATGTTTTTGATCAGTAATCAGCTTATTATTGTCAGTTTTTCTTGAGTAAAAGTAATCACCCCTTTCCTCAAAATCTACACAATTCAATACATTATACATGTCTTTGTCACATGTGTGATATGATACTATATTTTTTAAATGTTTTATGTTATATATAAAAATATAATAGAATATATTAATATAATAGAATTTAATAATAGAATAGAAAACATATGAGCATTAGTGAACAGCACTAATAATATTTAAGTAATACAATATCCCTCCTCACATCATCTTTGGTTTCAATGTTACAAACTCTCTGTTGTGTTTGTAGTATGAGTAGTTTCTTATTTCCCAGGTTTTGTCATCGAGTGATGTCACTGTGTCTCTACATGTTTACACTAGACCCTTTGGAACAAAAATGTCCTGAAAATAAAGTCGCTCTGATTATTTTTTCTCACATAAAAATTGAAACTAACTTTTTAAGAAACTAATATTGACTGACTAGTATTTGACTTCTGGGCATGTCAGGTCTTGATGATTTGAATTTCTGAAGAATCAAAATAGGATGTGTCTTATCTATTAATGGTCTCACCAACTGTAGACCTGTGAACCACTCATTATAATATTAACATGCAAATCAAAGTAAAATGTATTTTATTGTGAAATGAAAACCTTTTTGATCTCCATCCTTTCTGTGTGAGTCCATTATCATTGCACCTGAATAATAGGCTAATAATCCTTTTTGTGGTTGAGAGAAGATCCACAACTGACTGAATGAGACACATCTAATATTCAGCCAATATTTTATAATACTTTTTTAGTCCCTTTCAGTTCTAAAATGATTATGATTAAGTTTTAGTCTTCATAGACAGCAAAAAACAAAAAAGCTAAATAACTAGTTACAAGAGATTACAAAAAGGCTTTCTCTGCCCTTCATTTGTAGTACAAATCTATGGCTGTACAGGTGAGGTGGGTCTCCTGACACGCTAGCCAATCAGTGAGCGTCATTTTCGCACCCCGACCAATCAGAGCGCCGATCCGCCTCTACTTGAACCTAAATACTTTACACAGAAAAAAAGCCGTCAAAGTTTACCTATAGGTCTATACGCAAACAATAGAAAGAATAAAATTAGATTTAATATCTTATAGTTTTTTAAAAATATATATATAGATTTGTTTGTAAATTTATAAATCACAGATTGAAATCTTCGGGAAGGACGGGACGGGGGTGCTCAGGTGTTTCCTACCTGCTCCTTCAGCCCTTGAGAAATAAGCAGAGAGGGAAAAGTCGATTTACCTGTAGCCCAGGTTCTGGCATCTCTCACTCGCGCTCTGTCTTCTGTTACCTGCACCGACTTGAAAGTCCAGTTTCACAAGGAAGAACCGCGGAGGAAGAGAAATATGTCACAGGAGACAGACAGGTAAGAGCCAGGACTGCGACACAATCTTCCATTACCTCAACAACACAAGTATCGGAACGTCACCGAGTGCCATTCTGCATTTGTACTTTCAGAAAAGTTTCGTATTTTCTCTAAATTCTTAAAAACGTATTTTATGGTCGCAATAATTACAGTAGCGGCGAATAATGTTATACCGGTTTCGTCTGGTTTATCGTTGTATTTGTTGATAAATACCACCGCACGAGGAAAGTTTTTTTGCGGTCAAAACGCCATTTTTCACGGAGGAAACACCTTGAATTTAAGCTACTTGGAATTGATTCCTATTAATTTACACATCAGAGAAAAGTCTTTTTTGCTACATGGCATGTTTTTACTAAAAATAAAGATTTTATTTATTCATTTTTGTGCTGTTTTATTTCGTTTTTTTATGAGTAGATTGTTGACGATCATCTTAACGTAAAAGCGTCACAATATTACGGTTTTGTTTTAGTTTTAGTATAGGCAACTCAGTTTTTCTTATGAAAGTTTTGAAAAGATTGTTTTAGGTCGATTGTTTTAATCAGATCGACTGTGTCCTTCACAGTTACAACCAGTTTATTTATGTTTGTGATGATTCAAACACATTTTTGTTTAAAAAATAGTCAAGATAAAGGAACAGAATTGCTATCTCTAAGGTGTTGTTGGTCATAATATGATTCTTGCACCTCTCAGACATCTAATTTCTATGTGTCAAAGAGTTACAACTTAATTAATGTGTTATTCCAATTAAATAGGGTAAAAGCAGGTTGTGAAAAATGTCTTACAATTCTCACACTAAACTAGCAATAAATACTTAATCTCTAAACAGAAATATTAAACATAGCAATTGTAATTAACTTATTATTTTGCTCCTTTGTAACCCCAACATCATTTGCCTCAGAATATGTACTTTGTTTTACACTGACTGCATTCTAAATAACAAAAAAGATTTGTAAGGACACTATTTAATGTCATCCCATATACTGATTTTTATACAATATGCATGACGTTAAAGATAAACAAGAGCCATAGCCAATGTAAAGAGCCCATAGAAGTACATGCTCTGTGTTTTCTGCTTGTGCACATCTCGTGTGATGATTGTGTTCTGTCAAAAGTCAAACTTGGACAATGAAACTTTTAGGATATTTTCAGTAAACTAAAGTGAACTCAACACAGATTTGCAGATCTTTTGAAAAATACATGCCTGTAGCAAAATGTTAAATTGTGAATTTCTCACGCATTACAGCATTTTTGACCACTTACTTTATAACCAAACAATAACAGATAAATTATAATAACAGAATCAAAGTCAAAGGGATAGATCTGGATTTCATTATTTAATTCTCTGTTTTTAGTTAAAAAATGCCCTTTTCAATAGATTTTGAATCTGCTGAATTCTACATTTCCTTCTGCACCAGTTCTGACGAGGGTATGATCAATGATCAACTCAATAATAAAAAAAATAATAATTAAAACATACAAAAAATTAAAAATAAAATTAACCAAACAAATGTCCATAAATCCAAGTTAACACAGACAAGAAACATCTTGTAAAAATAGCATTAATTAGCATTTAAGATGAATTTAAATAATCATTCATAATAATCATTCAATAAATGTGTTCTATGTTTATTGACATAATATTTTATAATTCTTGTGTTATTAAATTTTTTTATTGTTATTTTTATTTTATTGCATATTTCTTCTGTATGGCAAAAAAAAAATTGTGTTCACAGTACATAGCTGAATATCATGTCCATGATTCTAAAGACTGAAAACAGCCAGATATAGATTTAATATCATGTGATATCAAATAAGTAGACCAGTGTTAGTACTTCCTCATGTCATGTGTCACTTCATTGTAGCTGAAGTTGTCTGTCAGGCAGTAAAATGCAGAAGGTCTTCTGTCAGTGTTGGGTTGGTTAAATATGCCTGACATCAATGCACTATGCATCACACTCACAAAAGGTGCAGTGTGCAGGTTTGTTTTCATCTGTATGCAAAATAGCGCTTTTACATGGAGCTTTATCAACGGGATCATTTATGTCTGTGTTTCTGCTAGCGCTGATGTATGTTTTGTGTGTGTGTCCCAGTAAGAGGCTGGTTGTAGTGGTGCCCAATGAGCCGTCCTTCCACCCACGCCGGGCCTACACCAGTGAGGACGAGGCCTGGAGGTCTTATCTGGAGAATCCTCTTACTGCGGCCACAAAGGCCATGATGAGCATCAATGGAGATGAAGACAGTGCTGCCGCCCTGGGGCTCCTCTATGAGTACTACAAGGTCAGGGACATTGGTTAAATCTCAATTCTTTTCTTACTCCTTCCCCTACCCCTCTGCCTACCACTTCCCCTTTTATCAAGGGGTAGGGGTGAAAATATTCCCCTATGAGTTGGGACACCGTTACTACAAAGTCACACATCATCATACGTTATCTAGCTCCTACAATACACACCTGCTGGTCCCATTCAATATTAATATAGCTTTATATTTATTAATGCGCCACATACATACTGAATCTGCATCATTATATTTTCCAAGAGGAACGAGAGGATAATATCACTGTTTTTGCAACAACCCCTCTCTCTCTCTCTCTCTCTCTCTCAAACTATTTTGAATAACATAAACGTAATTTGAACGCATGATTAAATATAACATAAAATGATTACTTTTCGTTAAAATCAGCAGGGTTATGCTGAATACCCCTTCGTTTGAAGTGTGATCCTGAAAAATCTTTGTTAAAAGGGCTATCTGGCCCTTCCCCTTACCTTTACCCCTCGAGACACCCCTACTCTTCACTTGAATGCATAAAATGGAGGGGTAGGGGAAAGGCTAAGGGGTAGAAATGGGATTGGCACTTAATTATTCATTAATCTTAATGGTGTTTGAAACTTTTTTTTTTTTTGGTGGAACACAAAAAGAGAAGTTCAGCAGAATGTCTAAGCTTCTCTTTTCCGTGCAATGAAAGTGGATAGTAACTGGGCTTACAGTATCAAGTTCAGAAAAAAAAAAATGGAAAGCACAATATAGTCAAAAAAGATCTATGCATTTTAACTGCAACTACAAAAAGTTTTAACATAAACATATGAACTAAAAAATTTTTGTCACGCAAAATTGAGTTGCATAAGAGTGAGAATGAAGTAATAGCACCATGTGTTTTTCATCAATAATCCAATTTATTACATTACATTAAATTTTGCTTATTCACAGTTACGACTTTTTCATTTGAATTTTAATGAACACATTTTTAAATGCAGTTGAATGCATCTTGAAAATATGATTAAATAAAATCAAATGAATGCAAAAACGTAAATACTTACGCATAATAAACTATGCCATGACTATTTTAATTCATATTAATTAATTAATTTAATTCATCCAGTTCATCCTTCTAATGATTTTTTTTGTAAGAGACAAGTTTTTGATTATGATAACAGTTTTCAAATAAATAATACCAAATAAATTATAACAAATGTAGCAGCATTGGGAGATGCTACAGTTTTTACTTATACGTATACTTTCCATCCTTTTTCATCCACAGTATCTTGATTATTGCACAAAAACACAATTATGCCGTACAAGTTTAGCTTACACCTCTTAAGCCGAAACATACAATAGGATACATAAAAAAATTAGGCTGATCCGATATGAAAGTAACATGGCGGAAGACAATCAGGAAGTCCTCCATTCAAGCAATTATGAGTGAAGCAGTGTTTTTGATTATCTTCTACAGGTGCCCAGAGATAAGAGAGTTTTGCCCCTCAGTAAAGTGGTTGAAGTTTCAGAGGAGCCTGAAAAGAGGTCAGTGAAACAATTAAAGCAGTGGTGAACACAGAGTTGAACAAATTGACTTATTTCAGGGGTTTTTTTTTGTGCTGCCTCAGAAACACTTCAGTGGGAAACAGCAGTCAGATGGAGCCGGAGCCAGTGGATAATCGCGTCCAGGTCCTGAAATCGGTGCCTGTTAATCTGTCGCTCAGCATGGATCACCAAGACACCAAACGGGAGCAGGACAGCGTGTCTGCGGTAGAGAGCGGGAACGCTGCGGTGGTGAAGGCTGAACTGTTCGCCCCTGTTTTCATGGGTTCGGGGGTTCACTACAGGGCTGAGGGAGAGGAGCCGATGCGGGTCATCTGTGAACAGGCCCACTCGTTTGACACCTCGGCCGTGTGTCACAGTGGTTACGGGAAGGACGACCATCGGAGTAGCCCAGATAGCACTTATGAGGAAGACAGCAATGAAGTGAGAGCAGATTGATATTTGGCGCTTATGAAACATTCATTATAAAACTGGGATTTAATCAATGGCTTGTTGTTTCTTTGATGCAGAAGTATCGGTCATCATCGCTTGGCGCTGATGACTTCATATTTGACCAGTCGGAGATGTTGTAAGTGTTTGTTTGTGAGTTAATGAGGAAATAATGTACACTACCAGTCAAATGTTTTTGAACAGCAAGATTGTTAACGTTTTTTTTAATAATATGTATTTGATAGAAAAAGTAGGCTACAGCAAAAAGAGTACAGTTTTGAAATATTAAAATGTATAATTTATTAATTTGTAATTTATTCCTATGATTTCAAGGCTGAATTTTCATAATTACTCTAGTCACATCATACTTCAGAAATCATTCAAATATTCAGAAATAAAATATATATTTAAAAATATAAAGCAGTTATTTTTACATAGTAAAATATTTTACAATATTACAGCACTTAACAATACTTTTACAGTATTTTGTAGCAAATAAATGAGCAGATGTGAGTTCTTTAAAAAATTATTAAAAATCTTACTTTTCAAAAGCTTTTTGACAGTATGCCATTAAGCTTGTAATGTTACGTTGAATCAAATACCTGAAAAACACGGTAATGTTGTTCAACAGAGACACCTTCCAGTACACACTCGAGGCCAGCAGGTCGTTGCGGCAGAAGCAGGGTGAAGGGCCTATGACCTACCTGAACAAAGGCCAGTTTTATGCTATTACACTGAATGAGTCAAGTGCCAATAAACGCCTCCGACATCCCATCAGCAAAGTGAGGGTGAGTGTGTAGACCTGCCTTCTTCTTACCGGATAAACAAAGGAGCTTCACATAGTGTGACAATGTCATGTCACTGAATTTGGAAGCTTTGATTAATAATTGTATATGTAATTCCTTATTTAATCCTGTTAAATGTTAAGTGCATTCAATTAATCGAAAATGACAGTAAAGTCTTCTGTAATTTAAAAGATTTCCATTTAAAATAAATGCTGTTCTCTGAATATCCTATTCCTCAAATAATCTGAAAAAAAAAAAAGTATCAGGAATAAATTACTTTATAAAATCACAGGCGGGACTAATTCAACACTGTCATATATGTATTACTACAACTAAACAACAATGGAGGAGACATTAACATTCCTTGTCTTTAAAGTGTTCGTGTCTGTACCAGATGGGATTCCTAGACTACTATGAATATCGATTCCAAAAATGATGCTTGTAGTATTTAATTCACAATGCATCTGCTACATTATTCCACATCTTAGCTAGAGTGCCTTGTATTTTCAGCTGTCAAAAATGTTTTGGAGGACACACAGCCTAATGTATGAATACATCTTCCATTCTTGTTATGGTAATAACAACGCTGGTCAGCACATGGTGGTTTAGAACAAGCGTGAAGTAATTAAGCGGACTGTGATAACCTCTGTTAACCTCCTTTCTCTTATTTCCTCTATCAGAGTGTCATCATGGTTGTATTCAGTGAAGATAAGAACCGCGATGAGCAGCTCAAGTACTGGAAGTATTGGCACTCTCGCCAGCACACGGCAAAGCAGAGGGTTCTGGACATCGGTGAGGTTTCCTCTCCATTACTCAGCTCAAAGTTTATGCTTGATCTTAGCCCAGTTCATTTAACCCAGGGGGTGTCTAATCCTGCATACAAACTATTAGAAAATAACAGGCAGATCTGTTAGAGCAGGCTTGGAAACGAAGTCTACGGAAAGTTAGTCCTGCTCTAACACACTTGCCTGGACGTTTCTAGTAATCCTTGATTAGCTAGTTTGGGCTTGTTTAATAAGGATTGGAGCTAGACTCTGCAGGACAGTGGCCAACTAGTGAAGGACTGGACAGCCCTGCGTTAAACATGCTATAAATATATCAGCAGCCAGATTGTCTTCAAACTGTTGTCCCATCATGACTGCAGTGTACGTGAAAAAAAAAAATATATATTTTTGAATGCAGCGACGCGTGAGATTGAGTTTGCATAGCTAAAAGCACTTATGATCTTGTAATTATGTAGATTATGTAAAAATCATTAACCAAGCTACTACTCAACATCTTTAAAATGGTTGTGCATCCACTGCTAGTTTGAAGACTGATGGTGCCTTACATCCCAGAAGCCCTCAGGGCTCTCAGGAGATTGGTTCCTCTTGGTTTCCCTCTACTCAGCTAATGGGTACTAGGTTGTTAATGGCTATACATAGTTTATACATAAATTAACGAAAGAGTTTACGCTGAGATTTTATTCTAGAAACAGGGGCCAGCTGCATAAACCTAGTCAACATAGTAACTAGCAGTTTATCAAGGGATAATCAGTTAACTTTTCAGGTTCAAATTTGAAAAATCTGTGCTTTGTCCAAACTGACTTTAAAAAGTTATTACTACATATTTATGTGCTTAATAAAAATACCCTGCTATACTTTGCATTTTAAATGTATAACTTTTTACTAGGACAGTCTTGAGAAAAAAAAAAAAAAAGATGACTAACTTTTAAGACTTTTTTTTTATTCAACCGGCCAACAGATATTTTTACAGAGGTTATTGTGACATTTTGACAGATTTTCTTCCTAATTGAATCTGTGGAGTTAATTAGTTATTAATTAGTTTCTTATTCCTTTAGAACCCCAAAACTAAAGCCATTTTACTTTTTTTGACTATAAAATTCTAAAACAATATATCTTCATGTGCAAAGAGTCAGAAAACAGCTGACTTCCAATAAAATACAGCTACTGAGCATTACTGTGTGCTGAGCGTTAGTAAATAGAATTTAAATAGAGTACAAGTAAAAAAAAAAAACTGTTTTACTAGACTTTATTTAACACATTAACAAAAGAATGTAACACTTAAAATTCAACTAAAACGCAACTATAATAAATATACAGTATTATTATATGTATTATTAATATTTTAACTTATATATTATAAGTGTCTCTGTTCCACTGAGTTTCAGAGTTTTTACTCAAGGGCTTTCTTTGCGCTTACACAAATGCACGCATGCATGCATATAAACTGATCCTAGTTACCTTTTCTGGTATACAGTAGTCAACATTCAAAGTGGATCAAAACCTTTCATGAAAATTGTCCTGAGACAAGAATAGGTATTGTTTTCGATTTTAGGACAACTTTGATGAAAGATTTTGATCTACTTTGAATGTTGACTACTGTATACTGCTTCTTCGGCATGTGTTTGTTTTTTAACGACTCTTTTGTACTGCAAACTCTATATCCTGTTGTATTCTTTGCTCAAATTCTTACTTTTTTTGAGCTTTCCAAAAGCTGCCATGCTTTTGTTTTTGCTCAGTGTTTTTGCTCGGGAGCAATTTTTAAAGATATTTTCAGGGTGCAAATAGTTGCAAGCTTTATTACAATGTTTGTCCTATTGGAGCAAGTTGGGGTAAAGTAAGGTGGAATGGTGTTAGGATCCCAATTATTCTCCATGAGTCACCCCACCTGGGATTTGAACTTGTGACTTTCAGATCACTAGCCCAGCTTCTGATTCAAGTTAAATGAGAGGGAAAAAAACCATACAGGTCCAAATAGTTGGAGTCCACCTGGCGCGGGGCAGCTATGAGTCCAAACAATTCATGTCTTATTCTCAGTCTTGTCACACCTTGAGAGAACAGTCATCCCGAGCCTGTTTCTTCTTGTCCTTTCCTCATCTCCAGTAATCAGACGCTCTGCTATGCCCTTTGTCAAGATTTGCCCCCGAGACTTTCACAGCCTGGGAGCACCCCGAGGGAATATCTGAATCTTGATGGCAGCTATCGTTGTCTTAAACCCTGCTGTCTTAGATGGGCCAAAAATAGAGCAATGTTTTGTTGATACACTTCAAGGAGAGCTTTGCGAAGAAAGTGACGGTAGATTGTTGGAGTGGACAGACCATTGGGCACATGGTAATTCAGCAGTATGCTGAAGCCAGGTAGAGGAGACAGTGACTGAAACCTGACACCTTCACAGTTGGGATTTGAATAGCAGTTGAGGCGGGATTGTTCCTCAGGCTTGGGGCCATGTCACTAGAGCTGGGATTTGAATGGGGCTATTTAACGGGGGGAGCTTGCTTACGGGCATCGTCGGGCGTGCTTGGTAAACCACCCAAAGGAGATCTATTGGGAAGGGTTTCGGCCTTCTTAATCCCCAAGTTACCCCAATGTAAGACAGGTGTTGGGTTTACTTCAATGAACGCCCCTGTAATAACAGCTTATTTAATTACAAAGAACTTTAGGAACTGAAGAAAGAGAGTCTAATTAGCATAGGAAGTCGCCACTAAAAATGTGGATGCTGTTAGTGAGCACTTACATTTTTTTCTGATAATAGTGAAAACAACGTAAGTTATGCTCATTTGAAACTGTAAAGGGTTTTACTTTTATATCAATATCAATGAAGGTTGTACTTTTGTGAAATAAAGAAAACAAAAAGGATGCACTTTCTACCATCATTTGGCAAGTTATTTTTTTTTGTATATTAATCTTATATTTTCCTGATGACAGTTGATTGGTTTATAAACTATAAACACTTTTTCCCCATGAAAAATAAAAAATATATTTCATAGTTTAAATCCAGCTTGTTTTTCCTCTGTATCTGTAAATGTCATGGGTCTGATTTCCAGAGGCATTCGCATCCAGCTATTTTTGAGCTATACAAAACAGCTTGTTTTGCTCCTTAATATTGCAAATTGATGTGTTCCACCATTTTATTTTAATGAATAATGTTAATTATGAACACACTGGTAAATAGAGCAAACAGTTTTATTATTTATTTCACATTTTTCTCATTATTTTCCCACAGTCTTGTCTATAGGCTGAGGTCTTAAAGATAAGGTGGATAGGCTTCTGCAATAGCACTGTAATTTTCAAACATACTTTATTTATTCATTACCTGGAGATGACTTAAAAACACACACATAAACCATATATTGTTGCAATCATAAACACATTTCTGCTTTTTATTCAGCTTGGTTATTGTGGTAGCTGGATGACTTTGTACAGAATTCCTGGCATGTCAGTAGTCGTTCCTTCTCTAACTGCTCAGTAATCTTCACTATCTTGTCTATCTTTGCATTTACATCTAAATTTATTCACACTGGCCATTACAAACCACTAAGTGAACACACTTGATCGAAAATGTGTAGGGACGAATGCATGTTATTTTTTTTGTATTCTACGAACAACTATTAATTGACTAGAAAAATCTTTAGTGACTTTTAGTGACCAGACTTTTAGCCTGGTGGGCATCAAAACAGACACTTTGAAAGTACCAGTCAAGAATGTAAAGTTAACAGCCGTAGCTAAACTAGCATAGACAGACTGACTCCAGCCGTGGAAGCTGTTATGAGATCACCCGTCCTTAACGTAAATCTATAAAGTAATGGCGTTCAGGCAGAATCACAGACATGCTTTAAGTGTAAGTGGTCATAAATGGCCTATCAAGCGGTGACTAAAAAAGCAAATGTTTGTTTACATAAACAGATAAGAGTTATCTAATGTGGAAGGTTGCTGTTTTATGTATACTCAGCTTATCAGTCTTAAAACCGCTTGCATTGGCAGACAGTTTTAATGTCGCCATTCTCTGACACACGCCAGAGCTGTTTGTACATTTCTCCCAAAATTGAATTAAACGCCATATAAACTGTACATGCCTTTAGCCCTGCAAGCATCAGTCTGTAGGTAAGTGCATGCTGGTCTGTACTGGTTTACACTGGTTGTGGTCAGGTGCTAGTGGTGCATAGTTGTAAACTTAGTATCTAAAACACAGCATATCCTGATTTGCTTAGTTTTATTTCCAGCAAGTTCGAAAACTGACTTTTCCTGTTCTCTCTCCAGCTGACTACAAAGAGAGCTTCAACACAATTGGAAATATTGAAGAAATCGCTTACAATGCCGTGTCCTTTACCTGGGACGTGAATGAGGAGGCCAAAGTAAGTCATCCAGCACTAAGACTGTGTGCTCACATTTCTGACGTGGCACTTCAAATTTACAGTTAGTTTACAGTCCTCCAGTGTGTTTTGGGCTTATGGACATCCTGCTTGCGTTAATGGTCATCGCGGTTGATGAAGTGGCAGGTGTTCAGGAGGTTCAGGTTTCTATGGGAGCCCGTTTTCACAACTGAATTAAAAATGAAAAAGATAATCGCGACTTTTCATCTCACAATTCGAACTTTTTTTCTCGCCATTGCAAGTTTATATCTTGCTATTCTGCCTTTTTCCAGCAGAATTGTGAGATATAAATTCATAATTTTGAGATATTAAGACAATTGTGAGATATAAAGTTGCAATTCTGAGAACGTTTCAGTCTTTTATAACTCGCAATTGCGAGTTTATGTCTCACAATTCTAAAAAAAAAAGTAAGGATTGCAAGATATAAAGATACATTTAGAGAAATAAGTTAGAATTATGACTTTTTATTACTCAGTAGTGACTAAAGTCAGAATTGCATGATATAATCTCAAAATTTCAAGTTCTAAAGTCGGAATACTAAGTTTATATCATGACTTTTTTTTTTGCAAGTTGCTAGTTTCAAATCAAAATTGTGAAATAAAAAGTCATGGTAACTTATTTTAAAGAAATGTATTCAGTGGTGGAAACGAGCTTCTGTAGTTTTCAGTTCGACTACACCAGTGCATCTATGTTTTTTTCTTTCTTTCAGACGCACTACCACCTTTGTGTGCGATACACAAAATGCTATCGAGACACAGGGTGGAGTGTTACGATATCTGATATGTGTATTTTACATGCCTGTTGTTGAACATGCCCCGAGAGCCTTGTATATTCTGATACCCTGGTGCATCTTCCCCAGTCCCGTCTATTAATATAAACCTTTATTTTCTCCTGGGTTTTGAGTTTCTTCTGTATGCTACCGAGAATATGAAATAGCCCAGGTCTGAGTACCAAACGCACACAAACCCGAGTCCAGATCCTCCCAGCCTCACAGGTAGAGTCCTGCCCTCCTATTGTGGCTCTTCTGATGCAATACAGCTCAGTTCAAACACTCACCTCTGAAGTGTATTCAACTAAAGCGCTCTACGCAAACATTTGCTTTTTATCGGGCCAATTCATTCTGGTAAAACCTATTAATGTGGACTGTGTGATGTCTCAATGCAGCCGCCCTTGGAAGGATATTTAAGTGTTTTTTTTTTTTTGGTTCAAGCTCATGTAAAAGCATGCATCGGTGTGTGAAAATGCACTCGGTTTGATCTGATAAGCATCTCATACTCTGACCTAACATACTCTTGACTTTTATTACAATTCCCTTCAAAGCTCTTCTCATCAGGCTGGAGTGAGCCATAAACTGAGTCGCCATGAGCCATTGATCTGTGAGGTGGAAATTACATCCTTCTTGCGGTGTTGAAGGGCTCCGTTTATTTTACAAGAGCTGTACGAATCATTTTGGCTTTGAGCCTACAATGTGTATACACTATAGTTCAAAACTTTCAAGATTTGTTATGCTTCTGAATGTTGTGAAATATTTGTATACAGTATTATACAGTGTTTTCTATTTGAGTATTTTTTAAAATATAATTTATTTCTGTAATCAAAACTGAATTTTCAGTGACACATGATCCTTCAGAAATCACTCTAATATGCTGTATATTTGCAGCTGAAGAAACATTTTTATTATTATCAATGTTGAAAACAGTTGTGCTGCTTCATAATTTTGTGGAAACCATATTTTTTTAGTATTCTTTGATGAATAGAAAATGATTATTTACAGTATTATTTGACTTATTATTGTTATTTATTTACGGTGACTATTGATCAATTGAATGCATTCATGCTAAATCAAAATATTACATATTTTCAAAGACAAAAAACAGCAGTGAATGCCAATTCTTAAACAAATCTGAATGAGCCCAGTTAGATTTCTATCAATGTTAAATGTTTTGGAAAATATTTTTCTTGGTTTCAGTATTAATCATTAGAGGCATCTTAGGAAATAAAGGTTTTCCTTGTGAGCTTATAATTCATTTAAAGTGCTCAAATTTAGTTTTCACTTAACGATGGCCTCCTTCTTGTCCTCTGGCATTGGTAATGGTTGATCATATGAAACTGTTAATAACTAACCACATAAATATTTAGTGAGCAAGACCCTGTTCCCAAACCTTTGAGGAGTCTGAAGCCGAAAACTGCTTTGAAAAAAAAAAGCAGATATTTAAGATTAAAAATTGGTCTTACGTTAATATAAAACTATTTCCTTTAACGGGTACATTTAGTATTCTGTGCAAATGAAACTGTGTAGTTGTTAGTGTGCAGTCTAAGCTGTGTTTCTGTAGCAGTCAGTGGTACAGATAGACGTGTTGAGGCAGGCACCTGTTTTGCGTGTGTAGGTGGGTGGTGGGTGAAAACAAGGTGCACTTTCAACGGTCAGGAGGACTGCGTAGGTCAAACCGGAACAAGCTGTTACAAAATATGAATATGGCAGTTCTTATGCAACAGTCTGTTACATGTGCATGTAGATACCTATATTATAAATGACCCTGGACCACAAAACCATCATGGTTTGTTAAGATAGGACAAAACTATTTAGAAATGTGGAATCTGATGGTGCAAAAAATATTGTTGTCAAATGAAGTTAAAGGATATTACTAGTCCTTAGTTTTTAGATATTTACAGTAGGAAAATCTATTTATGGAATATGATCTTTACTTAATATCCTAATGAAGAAAAATGTACAAATTTGACCCATACAATGTATTGTTGGCTATTGCTACAAATATACCTGTGCTACTTATGGCTGGTTGTGTGCTCCAGGGTCACAAATATAACACAGCACCCTAGTGGCAGAGAGTTTTGCACTGACAGAAACCACTATAACATGCTTGTTTTCTTAAAATGAATTTTTTTGTGTTCTCTGATTGGTAGATCTTCATCACAGTGAACTGTCTGAGCACAGACTTCTCCTCTCAGAAGGGGGTGAAGGGTCTTCCTCTGATGATTCAGATCGACACCTACAGCTACAACAACCGCAGCAACAAACCCCTGCACAGAGCCTACTGTCAGATCAAGGTCTTTTGTGATAAGGTGAACTTTGACCTTTAACCTTTGAGCTTATGCATATAGTATTCTGAAATCACATATTCAAGATCATTACAAAAGTATTTTCTATATATTATCCATTCTATATAGCATTGGCCTTGTTGTTACTGTCACATGACCTACCTATGTCAGTTGCGTTGCTTTAATGCCGTTTATAAATCCTTTCTCATGGCCTCATGGGATAATATCCATGGAATGCGCACTTCAGAATCCGGATGGAAAAAGTATGTCACCCAGAGAGTTTTTCCCCTACTAATTTTAGAAAGTTATGAATCTTGACATACTATTTTTTGCATGCTATATAGTAGGGAAGTGTGCGGACGCAGAGATGGTGTATCTGTGGTCATGGAGATTAAAAAAGGAATGGTTCACGCAAAAATGTTAATTTGCTGTTAATTTACATACCCTCAGGTCATTCAAGATGTAGGTGTTTGTACAAACTTTTTTACAGTTCTGAGAGTGAGGAAATTACCGAGTTACTCCACCCCAAAAAGAAAACTGTGTCATTAATCACTTACTCCCATGCCGTTCCAAACCTGTAAAACCTTTGTTCTTCTTCAGAACACAATTTAAGATATTTTAGATGAAAACTGGGAGGCTTGTGACCATCCCATTAACTGCTAAACAGTTACCACTGTCAAAATGCAGAAAAGTATGAAAGCGTTGTCTGAATAGTCCAGCTACGACAATATGTTTTGTATGGAAAGAAAACAAAAAGAATGATTTTATTTTTATTATTGAATATTATTTAATTCATGCGGTGCGCAGTTTGCGTCCAGCGGATACTCTCTTAAATGGCACTAGGGTGATGTCATGATGTCGAATTGTTGAATAAAGTAGTTTATTTTTGTTTTATTTCAGTACAAAAAGTTCTCGTAGCTACAAAATATTATGGTTGAGCTACTGATGGCAGACAGAGCATTCTGAAGATTTCATACTTTTCTGCACCTTGACAGCGTTTATTACTTGGCAGACAATGGGACAGTCACAAGCTTCCCAGTTTTCATCTAAAATAACTTAAATTGTGTTCCGAAGATGAACACTTGGTGAAACAAGATGAAAGCTTTTACAGGTATGTAACGACATCGGGGCGATTTTCATTTTGGGGTGGAGTCTTTTAACAGCAACTGTCCCTTTGAGACCTCCATAATAGTGTTCTTCAATAATGAGGCTGTGAAAGTAACTAGTGTGATGATATTTAATGTCCTGACAACCTCTGCAGTCACATTTAGACTTGTTGTCAATCACCTCTTTCAAGAGTAGTAAAAGCTTATAAAAGGGGGGTATTACTGATGTATTTTATGTTGTAAATTAAAACCGCCTTCCCTAAACCTTAAAACCCATTCAAAATCCCACTGACCCCAGAACAATGCAAGCAGTAGTGCTAAAATGCTTGAATAAAATGCCTACAAAACTGAGTCATCCCTGCTGCACTATATGCATTATCAGTGACTGTAGTGCCACCTTGTGGTTGTTCATTATTGTTACCTTTCACCGCCATGCTAGTGTTTCTAACATCTGTTTTCTCTGTTAATCCTGTCTGTGTTTGTGGATCAGGGAGCAGAGAGGAAGATCAGAGACGAGGAGAGGAAACAGAACCGCAAACAGAAAACAAAAGGTCTGAAGCACTAAAATTATCTTAGATTCAAAACAATAAGAACTCAAGAAATTATATGATAAACATTTATCTTTCCTGTTTTGATGATTTCTTATTGAGATATGACGTTTGCCCATTTTTGGGGAAAACTAAAGAGGCTTTCGGTACATTAAAGCTAATTTTGTGTATGTGATGGGAATAGAAACCAGTATAAGTATTTTTATTACTGTCAGTAACGGTGATTCTTACATGTACAACTGACATTATTTCATCAGGAAAGGATGGAGGCGCCGGGGCGGCTTCTGTCCTGAAAAAATGCGACGCTACCTTCTTTAAAATGATGACTGATTTGGATGCCCAGCCGGTTCTCTTCATCCCGGATGTGCACTTTGGGAACTTACAGAGAGCAGGCCAGGTACGAGTCAGTCTGGAAACGCACTCAATGACCAGATCACAAGCTCTTTTGTGTTAAAAGTCCTCTGTTATTTTGCAGACGGCTGTAATTGCGGTCACATAGCGTTCGCCTCCTCAAATCTCAAAAAGAGGCTCATTAAAGAGCTGTCATTAAGGCCTTAGAGAGGGCCATTGTGTGTCTAACGAGACTGAAACTTATTAGAGAGCAACTGACCTTTCAGAAGCCGTCAGGAAAGGTCACGCCCGCCTTCCTTATGTATCTTGGTGACTTTTGTTTATTAGGAGTGATATCTTCTGACCTGGTCATTGAAGTGTTTTGAATGATACAGACATTTTTATGAATGTTTACAGGAAATGAAAATGCAAACTTTTGTACACCACTTTTTGCAGGTGTTTGCATTCAATACAGAAGAAATCGAACGCGAAGGGTAAGTTTGAGCTTTCTCAGCATTGGTACTATAGCTAAATGAACATTGCATCACCTCATAATTAACTACTAGCAGCAACTACTAAATTCCTGGACCCTCAAGAATATCTATTAATAAATGTGACGATCAACACTAATGTATGATAATACATTATAATACACATTTACTTAAAAAAACAATTTTATCTTATACAATGCTATGTATTAACTGTATACAAACTGTATGTAAAATACATTATATACTAAATATAGTCTACACATTAAAACATTATAAATAGTATAGTAGTAAAGTATTGAAGTAGTCACTTAAATTTTCTGTGATGTCAATAATATAATGTAATGATTGTATTTAAGGCATTTTCAGCAAAAAAAAAAAAAAAAATATGCAATTTTTATGCACTTTGGGGCTTGAAACTGACTTTTTAAAAACAAATTATACAATTATCATCTCTGTGAACTATGAAAATTTGTAAATAAGATATTGCCATCAGTTTTACATCCTTGTTGTGTAAACTTACCCTTAACGTACAAGATTATTGCTGTTATCTGTAATAATACTGAGATCATGTAACTGCGTCCATGTTTAGCTGGGCTTTGATCGGTCGGTTGAGAGCGACATTATGTCACTGTGTTTGTGGTAGGAGTGTGCTGGTGAAGAGGATGTTCAGGCCGTCTGAGGATGACTTCTGTCCACCGCCCCATAAACAGCTCAGAGAGGAAACACAGAAGAGAGGTCAGAGCAGGATACACATCTACAGCTCAACGATTTCGTATGAATCTGTATGATGAGAATTCTATGAATCAGGACATTTTCTTGAAGAAAGTAAACATGCATATAGTGTACAAGTGAGATTGTATGGATTTATATTAAAGGAGAAGTTCACTTTTGAAAAAACTTTTGCTGATATATTGCTCACCCCCATGTCATCCAAGATGTCCATGTCTTTCTTTCTTCAGTCGAAAAGAAATTAATGTTTTTGACGAAAACA
>JAUMHP010000074.1:2905065-2915237 GCA_032361065.1 Enteromius trimaculatus | reverse complement strand
CGACACTGGGAGTCGATTCCTGACCTGGAGTCGATTCCGACACTAGGGCTAGTGAGAGTCGAGGAATCGACTCTTTTAGAGTCGACTCCCCATCTCTACCAGAATGTTTTATCATAAATTTGATTTGCTGTTAGTTAGTCTGCTATCTGCTAATAATGAGATTTATGGCTATTTGGGCGGATCCGAATGTTTGGGTTACTTTCAAAGAGCCATTCAAAAAAAAGGTTATTTTGACTCATTTATAGATTTAGTCAGTTTTAAGAAGCCAGCTTGGCGATGTATAAGTTTATCCTGAAATAATCACTGGAATTATGAGGTGAGATTTGTAGTCAAATAATTGAAACTAAAAAAAGAATTAAAATAAAAAAATCTTGTCAAAAAGTGTTTGTATTACTTTTACAAATAGTCGACTATATTTTTAATACAAATCTAATTATTTTTTGCTGAGATGGCCAGTCAATTTGAGAAAACATGAATTTTATACTATATAAAGATGTAGTTTTGCCCATAAAGAAATCTTACTGGCCCAAAATCAATCTCCACATCGCTGTACTGTATATATGACAATAAGATCCTATTTATTGTGCATCTGGATTTAATGTTTTAATATAATATAATACACGGTGCTTCGAGATAGATACATGACAGGCTTGTCAGATACTATGTGATGACATCACTGATATGCAAATTAGAGCGTGACATCATCTGGCAACATTTAGCTACTTTTCATTGGAAATAGTTGGCAACACTGATGCTGTCTTTTTTTGCTGGGTTGAAGCGCCATTTGTTTGTGCTGCTACAAAAATGTGAACTAACTAATCAATAGATGAGGGTTTAAAAATGGCTACATGACCTTGCATGTTAGAGTCTCTGTCACTATAGAATCACACTCGATCTGTGTTGCATTTGATTCGGTTTTATTTGAGACTACTCACTTTAGGTCTATATCGCTTTCAATGAAAATAATTCAGTTGGCTGAATAGTTAGACTAGCGGTTAGACTTGCTAGTTGTACATAGGCTATTTGAAAAATTCTAAATATTTCTATGATCACTGAACTTCAGCGAAAATTCTGTGAATATTTAAAATAAATGGGGCACAGTAGGAGCCCTTATGGATGTAAAAAAGAAAAAAGGATAAAGTCAAAAGAAAGAAAGAAAAAAAATAAAGAAGTAAAAATGGATTTAAGATTCTAGCCCTTAAAATTGTTTTGTTATGTCTGATAAGATCGAGTAGTTTGTTGCAGACATTTGATATTCATTCGCACCTGTTTATATCAGTTTGGCAGCAGTAACTCCGCTCATGCAGTAGGTGGCAGTAATCAGCTCTCAGAGGCTGTCATCTGTAATAAAGCAGCGAGCAACGGTTTCAGTAAAGAAACATGGCATCGGTGGAGCCCACCGTTTCTGCTGAAGTTTAACCAAACAATCCTCTGCTCTTTTATTAATTGAATTGTGTGAGAGATTTATTTGATTAGGAAGGAGTTTGGAAGATGTTCGTTGCGAAAAGCATCGCAGCGGATCATAAAGATCTGATTCACGATGTTTCTTATGACTTTCACGGTCGGAGGATGGCGACCTGCTCCAGTGACCAAAGCGTCAAGGCAAGAAAACACCGTCCAGTGTTCAGTTTTACTGCACAGTACAGAATAAAGACTGTGTCCATGAACCTACAGTAAACTCAGCGTTCAGAGTCATGTGACGCCCAAAATACCGCTTTCTAGGTTATGATAGACAGCCTTTAGTTGACAGTGAACTTTTTATGTCCCGTTGAAAGCTTCTTCAAGAAATCCTGTAATTTATAGTTTTATTCGGCTAAGCTTGTGGTTCTGTAGCTTATGTGACGTATGTTCCACATTCAAACGTTCTGGCTTTTTTCTCTTTTTAAACGTTTTAGGTCTGGGACAAAGGTGACGATGGAGAATGGCGTTGTACTGCTAGCTGGAAGGTATCAGTTATTTTTCTATTAATCTTCTTTGGGTGTAAATCTTTTTTTAACCCTAAAATGCATTTTCAGTTATTTATATTTGTATACGATCTTCTTAAATAAATTAATAAATCAGTTAGTGTAACCAAATACACCTCAATGGAGGTATAGAAATGGCTATTTTTGACTGATGGCTGTGTTGTAGACTCACAGTGGGTCGGTTTGGAGGGTGACATGGGCTCACCCTGAGTTTGGTCAGGTGTTGGCGTCTTGTTCATTTGACCGCACTGCAGCTGTGTGGGAGGAGATCGTTGGAGAATCCAATGATAAACAAAGGGGTCAAAGCCACTGGGTATGTAAAATTACTCAATTACTGTTGTTACGACACTGAAATAATAACGAAAAAAAAATAAAATGTATATTTTTATATTATAGGGTGAAAAAAAATTACTACATAAAGGGCATAACATTTGAACAGTATTTTAGTTATTTAATTTTTACCCTAATTGTTGAGTCCTAACAAACCATGCATCATTGAGCAGCTTTTCAGATAATGTATACATTTCAAATTGACCCATAATGACAATTGTGGTCCAGGGTCACACATATTTTGTGGAAGGCTGTAGAAACCAGTCAAAGTGATTTGTTAAACAGTTGCAATGTAAAAGTCCTTTTGTTGATCTCCGCTTTGTCTGTACAGATCAAAAGGACCACGCTGGTGGATAGTCGGACGTCAGTGACCGATGTGAAGTTTGCACCGAAGCACATGGGCCTGATGCTGACCACCTGCTCTGCGGACGGCGTGGTGCGCATCTACGAGGCCCCTGACGTGATGAACCTCAGCCAGTGGTCTCTGCAACACGAGATTTCCTGTAAGCTCTCCTGCTCCTGCATCTCCTGGAACCCTTCCAGGTCTGAACGCCGTCTACAACACCACACATCAATATGATAGATGCGCTCTTGATTGTCTTAGCTGTTTGTTCTGCCCTTCAGTTCTCGAGCTCATCCTCCAATGATAGCCGTCGGCAGTGACGACAGCAACGTCACATACAGCGGCAAAGTCCAAATCTATGAGTATAATGAAAATACAAGGTATGAGCTTCGCGCCATGTGTCAGTTCCTGTTTTACTTGTTATGGGTTACAAGTGTTTCTTAAGGGCTTTTGCTGACACACAGGAAGTATGCCAAAGCAGAGACGCTGATGACTGTCACTGACCCGGTTCATGACATCGCCTTTGCTCCTAATCTGGGGAGATCCTTCCATGTGCTGGCCATAGCCACCAAAGATGTCCGCGTTTTCAAACTCATACCTTTGAGGTAAGTAGGATATCACACTTTGTAGTAACCCTTCCTGATGAGTTTTGTTTTGCTCTGTCTGGCTGTTATAACTCAAGTTCAACAGCCAAAACAACATTTAATTATATTAGTATAAGGGGCAAGAGCCCAACTAAAGCACACACTGACCACTGGAACGGTAACCCATAAATTGTGATTTTCTCCTTACAAAAATGCTTTCTTCTCTAAACGTAACTAGGTTCATGGATATCATTCCATGCGGTATGTGGGCCAGATGTAAGTGTCTGGTGTGAGCCGGTTCTGGCCCAGAATACAAGTAAACTGTGGCCCACAATAGGGTCAGTTCTGTTTCATTTGGTTTAATTCTGGCTGATATGTGGTACTAATGCGGCTCAGATCTGACAAACAGGAGTGGACCGCCCAAGTGCCGTCATTCCATGCGGTATGTGGGCCGAATGTAACCGTCTGGTGTGGGCCGGATATGGGCCGCATGAATTTTGCTTTCTGGGAAGTGAGATGACAGTCAAATTGATCATCCTACATATTTCACCCAATCAGAAACTGTGAAATTAAATGATCGCATATAATCTTAAAAATATTTACCATCATGTTGTTTAAGACTTGTGTGAATGTCTTGGCTGGGATTTGAAAATTGGCTAAAGTGGATATCCTGTTGATGTTGTATGTGTATTTGATTGCCCTTTCTTTACGTATTATTTGTTGAAAATCCCTGCATTTTTAAATACATTTTTATTCACAGTGTATATCTTAGCAAAGCTAAATAAATAAACAAAATATTGCAACGTCAGTTTTTTACAAGATACCACGCAGCTGTATTTAGCACCACCCAGAGCTTCCTACAAGCCACACATTATTAATGTGGCATAGCAGCATCTACTTCTAGTTTTACATGTCAACATGTTTTCCTCGGACTGTAGGAATTTTGTTGGTGTAGTTGATGTGTGTTGTGTGTTTCTGACAGGAGAGAGAGCACCAACAGCTCTGGTCCCACTAAGTTCGAGGTGCAGGTGATGGCTCAGTTTGACAGCCATAACTCTCAGGTGTGGCGCGTGAGCTGGAACATCACCAGCACTCTGCTGGCCTCCTCTGGAGACGACGGCTGTGTGCGGCTCTGGAAAGGTCAGCTGTCAGCTCAATCTACTTCCTGTTGGGTCAACAACAATTCACAGTCATAGTGCCTATTCAGATATTCTCTTTAACAACTTGAAAAAAAGGTTTAATTTTTAATTCTATTTTTTTAATTTCTATACATTTTTATTTAGGGCTGTCAGTTTAATGCATACTTTAATTAGTTTGAAAGAATAACGAAATGTAAATATTTTTACGCAGTTAACACACCTGTGCTGTACTATTAGAGTACAGTTGACTGTTGATTGCAGTTATGTGCTAAAATTCAAGATATTGGTCTGAGAAATTTTGTCCACAAGATAGCAAAATATTACACAAGAAGGAAGAAGTTTAAATGTGATTTCATACTATGGCTCACTAAGTTAAACATTTAATATTGTGTTATATTTTAAACACAACAATATTCCATGTTTTCCAACAAAGCTGTTTTGGTTAATGAATTTCATTGTATGAGCAAAAAACACTTGTGTTGTTTCTTAAATGATCTTTTATGATAGGCCTTTGTAGCTTAGATGTTTGCATAAAAATTAGTGCTGTCAAATAATTATTGTCACCTCATAGTAACACTCTTGTCAGATCGTCCACCCTTGGAGTGAGCATACAGATCGGCTAATCTGGTTTCGTCTGTTAAAGTTCAGTTAACCTTTTCAGTATGTTTCAGTGTTGTTGATCTGCAATGTCATGGACAGTGGGCGGTGCTCGGGTGATGACTGAAGGCTGTGACTGAGTAGATTGTCACATTTTTACGGAAATCACAATGGCTCTACTTTATGCAGGCCATGTGCAGTTTACTGTGGATTTACTGTTTTGAAACTTAATAGCCCCTAGACCTCATTTGTCATACAAAATCCAGGCAATTTCAGATTTGCCAGTATGGGACCTTAAATATATTAAGAAGAAAAGATTTTATCTTTCGTTACAAAATATCAACTTTAAATATTTGAAAACTATGCTTTATTATTGCTCACAACTAAGACTGCACATAACACGGATTAAGAAAATCCCAATATTTAAATTGTGCTGTGAATGTTGTTTCATCTCGTCTGCAGCAAATTACATGGACAACTGGAAGTGCACAGGGATCCTGAGAGGAGACGGCAGCCCAGTGAATGGCTCTTCTGGACACGCTGCGGCTCTGAACGCGGTGGGTGTCCCTGGAGCTGCTCAGATGGTTGTTGGAGCCGCTTCTGCTGGCAGGTACGTCACGGTGCTGCGGTGTAGGCATGAACAATAACGGTGCGATTTAGTCATTTTGTAAAGATTTTATTTCATTGTTTATGAGTTGAATGCATGTGAATTGCAACCTCAAAGTCAAAATTGTGAAACATGCAAAAAAAAAAAAACCCACATATTTACAATAAACTAAATATTTTAACATGTATAAAATATGATGGTATTGTACCATTATGAGGGAATATGGAATGATTCCGTTAAAGCACCTGAATACAAGCACCAAAAACTAACATTTTGTAGTTTCAAATGTGACTGATCTTATAAGCACAACATCCGAAGTCTTAAATATGACCTTCCCAGGAGGATTTCAATGCAAGCCCTGTAGTTGTAACACTTTAGATTAGGAAACACTAGTTATTAGCTAGTTTCTTGCTAGCATGCATATTGGCTGTTTTTATAAAGCACACATTAATGCATGACCAACAAATTAGGAGTTTATTAAGGGAAAAGCATTAGTTTATGGTTGTGCTGTCAAACTGATTCATCAAAAATTAAACAAGTTTTTCTTTACATAATAAATACACAGTACATACAAATATATTAAGTATCTATACATACAAACACGTGCATGTATATAATTAATGAAAATGTTATGTTTATATATTAAACATATTTGGATATAATATCAAATATGCATTTACATGTAAATACTTTCAAAATATATACTGTATGTGTGTGTTTTAATATAAACATAATAAATCAACACACCATAAACACATTATGTAAAGCAACCCTTTTATTACAGATGCGATTAATCGGTTGACAGCACTAGTTTATAGTAAATTTGTGTTCCCTTATTTAAAGTGTTTGCATTTTTGCTTGAAATTCAACAACTAAATAGTTTACATATCAAATAACCATATAATATAGCATAGAATTTTGATAAATATGAATAATAAATGTGTAGGTATGGAGTAATCTTATTTATAACAGTACTGGGCAACAATTAATCACATTCAAAATAAATGTGTTTGCGTACTGTGTAAATGCATTATGTCTATATGAATTGCATGTATGTTTATTTATATAATTTTCCTTTATATACATGAAAATTCATGTAATCGTTTTTCAAAATATAAACTGTGTGTTTAATTATTTATACCTAAATATACACAGTACACACACACGTGACTCCGGAGCACAAAACCTGTCAGAAGTAGCACAGGTATATTTATATAGCAATAGCGATAAATACATTAAAATTATTGATGTTTCCATTTTGCCATACTCTCAGAAAGGATATTAGATCAAGATAATTGTTCATGAAGATATTTCGTAAGTTTCCTTGTGGGTTGTGCATAATTATGTCTTATTTTTAACAGAAAAAAAGCTCAGCTGATGCCAGGCTAATGGCATGACGTGCTGATTGGCTAGTTGCTGCATGCACAGGATTGGATGAAGACCTCATTGACACCCTTGAACACCCGTCTAGCTACTAATCCAACAGAAGCGTGTGCTAAGACGCAGTCGTTGTGTGTATTGTGTTCAGTGCTACTTACCTGACATTGAGCTTTTTTTTTTTGTTTTGAACATGTTATACACTAAACTTGATTCCCATCAATACTTACATACTTATTAATTGTTGTGATATGATGCAGTATTACTTATTTATTTGAATACATTTTTCACAAGTTTCATACATAATTGTCTGCATTTGTATTGACCATGTCAAAAATCTCTCATGTATAGTAGTAAGATTTAAAGGAGCAGTTCACCCAAAGTTGAACTGTATCTTTTACATGCCGTCAAATGTTCCAGAACATTTTTTTTCTTCTGTGAAGCACAAAATACATTTCTTTTTATATCCTCATTTCTTTGGAACTGCTTGAAAGTAGGTGAATTTGACATCTGGGTGAACTGTTCCTTTAACTCAGGGTACTAACACTGCACATGTCTGTGCTGTTGTTTCGAAGCTGCTGGCATGTAATGTGTGTTGTGGACAGTAGAGGGAGACACTGTATCATTAAGATCAGTTCCGTTCAAAACAGTCCAAGTATGGCCCTTGGAATTACTAACACCTTTTAATTTGTCACACCCACTGAATTACCAGTTATTATTATTATTATTATTATTGCAATTATTTCTTTTATGACATAGGAACACAGATTGTTTTTTAAAAAAAGCAGCTTTTCGTTGTTCTGCATCGTAGTAGACAATGACGAAACATCTGACATGCCATCTCGGTTAACAAATAGTGTCACCAAAAGTTTCAACATTTAGGAGTCTGGTGCGTGAATAAAGGACCGTAAATCAAAAGCTGGAACCTAATCATTATATATTGGAGATACTGAGATGTTAATTTCCCTTCATGGAATATTCTTTATAACAGTGCCACTTCAAGTGGGAATTCAAAAGGGCAGCAAAACAGTTTTTGAAATAAATGCAACTTTTGTGAGTGTATTTTTTTATTTTTTCTAAAATAAAGTGTTATAAGCTTTCCAAGGTTTGTCTGAATTATGTCCGTCCTCGTTCAAGGAGACCTTGCAAGAGAGGAACAAGTTGGTCTAAAAGGACTGTAAAAAAGAAAAGTTTTTGAAATGTTACTGTGAGCAAAATCCTGATTCAGTTGCACTCAGATCATGACCCCAGGCAACTTTAAACAACAGACTAGTTTAGTCTTAATAGTGGTTGAACACACCATAGTGGCGACTGTAGGCTTAAACATCCAATGCTGCCGTTTTTCTATTAAAAGTTGTAAAAAACTTTATTTTTATTCCCCCTTTATTTTCTGTGTAATAGAAGTTAAAAAACATGCCCCTTAATAGCTGGTATTTATACTCAGCTTAACTAGTTTTAAATTTGCATTTGATAATTTTTCCCCGGTTTCTCAGAATAGGCTTAAACTAAAATGGAAATCTGAGCTGTTTAATCTCAAATAAACTTGCACTGACTGATCTTAAAACATGTCAGCTCCTAATTGAACTGACTAATTCTGGTTTATGCTAAGCCTTGTCTGTGATACCAGGGGCCTGTACCATGAAGCCGGATTAGCTGGCTAGCCAGGGGCCTGTACCATGATGGTGGCTAAACAAACTCAAGAGTTAGAGGATTAGTTTTGGGTTGACAAATCCAAACCGATGCAATCAGGCATTATTGGTACCATGATGAAGCTCATCAACTTTCTTTGTTAACCCAGACTTGATCCTGAGTTAATGTAGCACGTGCACCTGTGTGTTCATCGCCATAGTAACTTATGCTACAGTGCTAACCTGCTCCGGGGCAGGTTATGTTCTAGCAGGGCCGTGCAGAGTTGTTTAACATGGGGGGGTGCTTAAAGCTAAAAAAGAGGGCAGATAGTAGAGTTGTGACGTTCGCGAACGAACCGATTCTTTTTATGTCCATTTAGATTTGTATTAAAAATATAGTCGACTATTTGTAAAAGCAATACAAACAGTTTTTGACAAGATTCTTTTATTTTTCAATTCTTTTTTTTAAGTTTTAATTACTTGACTACAAATCTCATCTCATAATTCCTTCCAGTGATTATTTCAGGATAAACTTACTTGATGCCAAGAACCGTTTTTTTGAATGGCTCTTTGAAAGTAATGGAACAAAAAGATTTGGATCCGTCCCAAATAGACATAAATCTCATCATTAGCAGACCGCAAACTAACTAACAACAAATCAAATTTATGATGAAACATACTGGTAACACATGACTAGAGATGGGGAGTCGACTCCAAAAGCATCAATTCCTCGACTCTCACTAGCCCTAGTGTCGGAATCGACTCCAGGTCAGGAATCGACTCCCAGTGTCGAGTGTTTTTTTCAAGTTCAACACTTTGTATATTTACACTAATATTGATTCAAATTCCTTGCTAAATTCATCCCATGTAAACTTCATTTCCGTGTTAAAACGTTAAAAAATCGCTGTTGTTTGCCCCTAAAAGGATGCATGTTTACATAAACGTGACATTATGTCTCTATATGAACATGTGTTTTCACTGACGCAAGACATGTTTTAACTGACTCAGCCTATTTACAGCCACTACACACCAATACCAAGAACTCACTTCCCTATATTAATATAGTACTTACAATCAATTGGTTGATGGGAATTTCAGAGCACAAATGTCAATCCACTTCAACAAGTCACTCCCCTACACACCTCTCTCCAAGACGGTAACGGTACAATTTTATATAAAAGGGCTGCAAATGAACCAACTACCCCCCAGTCTAACTTGAAACATAAACACACTTAACAAAACCCAACATAAAAAAAAACAAGAAAAGGGCACTTGAGGCATGCAGGAGGAAAGGGGCGGGTGCTTAAGCACCCTCCCCTCTACTCGTGCCTGTGTTCTGGGTTAGAGATCGCAAAACGAAATTTGACCAATCAGCTTCCAGCAAGGTGAGACATGTCTGGTCTGAAGCAATAAAACCACTCCCCCAGCTTCTCTTACTCGAAAATTAAAGGACGATGCATAGTAAAACCACTGATCTATATATAATGACTGGATCGCTCATTGCGTTCTAAACTGCCGTCAGGCAATAAAGCCACCGGAAGTGTTCGATCCGCCATCTTACTATTCCCTACCGACAGAGGGCTCCAACGTCTGCGCTACAGGG
>JAUMHP010000074.1:2878375-2902132 GCA_032361065.1 Enteromius trimaculatus | reverse complement strand
GTAGCGTGTCAGTTGGAAATATCAGTTTACATTTCCAAACATTATTTTTGTCATTAATTGTAATAATGCAGTGAGATCCAGAAGAACTGTGGCAACGTCTCAAATATGTATTTATTTTGTTAATTATTTGTTCCAGAATGTTCAATATTTAACCAAATCCCACAAAGCTAAGTGTCAGAGCAGGTCCTCATACAGGTCATACTAGTTCACATGCTAGTTTTTAAATAATGAGCATTGCACACTGTGCACTAAATGCAGTAAGCAGTTCAATACTGATCACAGTTTTAACTATAGCATGTTTTTCATGCACAGTATCCCAGGAAAACCTTCTAAACAGAATGCAGTATAAAGTAAGCACTGGACTAGTATTCTGTCCCCAAGATCCTTTAACTTTATCAGGGGTTATCACGTCCCTTTGTGTCTCTCCAAGCGCTTGGCATCCTCACACCTCTTTCTCTTTCTCTTTTTTTTTTAATATTGCCTACTTTATTCATTATAGTCTGGCACCTTCGGTACCAAACAAGACGTTAATGTGCTTGTGCCCTTTCCATGCACTCTCTCCAGCTTTCTCTTGTCTTCTCTCGGCCCCCAAAGATGGACACTCAGCTGACACCTGAGGGGCCATAGGAAGGTCACAGACACCTCATGTCTTCATGCACCAGGCAAACAAGCTCACTATCTCCCTTTTTTTCTGTCTAGACAGTGATTTTAGCACAAATCAATCATGCTGTTGTTTGTGTATTTATCTCTGAGATTGATTTTAATTGGTAGTTCACCCTAACATGAATATTCTTTCATTCTTTCTTTACTTTAACCAAACCTGAATTACTGTCATCTTTTTTTAACATGCGACACAAAATAGGATGTTTTTAGTTATACCTTACCATATATTTTACTCCAAGTAGAGGGTTTGTACTGAGAATTTTTATATTTGGGTAGACTATTCCTTTAAGAAAGAAACTGATAAATAACTCCGTCAGCAAGAACTAGAAGGTCAATTAGAAAGGACGAAATGAAGCCCAGGTCCGCACTGCTCCAGCCAATAACACCAGCCAATGAGCTGTGAAAGTTTCTACTGCAGATATATAAGATCGTGTTGTCTGGCTGTACCAGACGCTTTGTATCAGCCACCGTTTTTTACATTTTTTTTTTTTTAAAGCTGTCCTTTAGACACAAGCACATTCTGATATAATCTTCGACGAGGCATCAAGCTGAAACGGCTGCATTAGCATGTATCAGATAATGTATCTGATTCAGCTCCTGATATACCGATCTGACTCTCATCGTCTTGAGCTTAAAGTCCTCCGGAGTCATAATAAATTATTTTTCAACACTCTGGAACATTGTGTTTATTTTCTTTATTGCAGCATGGGAGTGATTTAGACTGTGCGTCCCTTCTCAGACCTCTCAAACTTTGAGAACAGTAATAAAAAAAGGGTTTTCTAGACCATTGTAATGCCATGGTGTTTTCTGCAGTACAGGTAATACCTGGGCTTTAACATCAATTATGAAACATTTAAGAAATGCATTTACATTATTTTTAATAACAAAGCTTTTTCATTTTGAGTCATGTAGTGTCGCTATACAGGGGAAAAAATACTTAATAGGATAGTTCACCTCTGTCAGTCACTCTTGTGTCGTTCTAAACCTGTAAGATATCCGTTCATTTTAGGAACACAAATTGAGATGTTTTAAAAATGGAAATCCAGAGCCTTCTGAGCCTACATACACAGCAATGCAACAAACATTTTTAAGGTCCAGAAAACTTGTAGGGACACCATTAAAATAGACATCAGTGGTTTAACTGTAATGTTATGAAGCTACAAAAATGTTTTTTGTGTGCGAAGAAAACAAGAATAATGACTGTATTCAATTTCTTCTGCTCCATGTAAGTCTTCGACACTTCCCACAACACATGCACTGCACCATGTTTATAAGCAGAGCAAGATGCACACTGTACTTAAAACTTCTTCATAAACATGTCTGAAGAGTTTGACAGAGGATGACTTGATATTTTTAGCCTATAGCCTTAATTATTTGAACCAGAATATAAAGTTGATGAACTAAGAGCGATGGACGTTCTACGTCACAATTCTGGCTCCTCCATTAGTAGCATCACACGCATACATTGTGGTACTCTTGTGAACGTGTGGCAAAGATGGAAGAGAATTAAAATGCAGATTATTATTTTTGCTCATAAAAATATTCTTGTAGCTTCATAAAATTGCTGTTGAACTACCGATGTCACATGGACTATTTCTATGATGTCCTTATTACCTTTCTGGCCCTTGCTGTCAATGGAGGGTTAGAAAGCTTTCAGATTTCACCAAAAATAATTAATTGGTTTTGCCAAGATGAACAAAAGGTATTATGGGTTTGGAAAGGCATAAGTAATTAAAGACAGAATTAACATATATTGGGTACACTATCCCTTTAAACTTATTCATGTTAGTTTTTTTCAAAGTCAGTAACTGCATATGTTTTATTTGATAGACTGTTTATAAACCTAGAAACACTACTATCTTTTGCATCACCGAGGGTCAGAATCTTTTTTTTTCAGTTTAACTTAAACCACAAATTGTTTCCAATAAAGTTACCAGCCAACATATTTATTCACCTAAGCCAATTTTTTACTTGCATTTGGCACTTGGCGACTGTTTATTTTAGACCCTGCTAATATAGATAAATTGATTATAATACCCATGAAATGAAATCAACACTTTTAGGCAATATTTACCAAATAATTTACCAAAAATATTTATTAGCTGTTAAAAAGGCTGTTAACAGATTTTGGAAAAGATTCAAAAAGCAATCTTGCTAATCAGCCAATCTGATATTGATGATGAAACTGTCAAATTGTCCAGTTTAGTAATTATTGGTACCACGGTAGATGTATCAAAATACCATGCTGTTACTCTTCTGAACTGTGATCTAGCCACAGTACTTTTTTGGTGAAGGAAAAAGCCCCTGTCATAACTCATCCCACACTGCAACACTCTCTTAGTCGCTGCCTTTTCATTTCTTTTTTTTTGGTCCTTTTTTTTTTTTCTCGTCAGGAACACAGCGGAGATTAAAAATGTTCTGCTGGCTTTTCTTTTTCCCCGTGAGCTCTCCGTCTCGCCAGCCGTTTGAAAACGACACAGACGGATAATGATGCGGGTGAGAGACGGAAGTTTTTGCACAGGGAGGGGGAGAGACATCCACCCACGTTTTTCATTTCCATATTTTATTGTGTCGTAAATGAAATAAAAGAGAAAATGATGCTGTTTACCTCCGACATGCTCCGCTAGCATCAAGTGTTATGATTCCCCTCTGTGCCAGTCCCCCTCAGCGGCCCCCGCCCTGCATGAGAGTGTGTGAGACGGTGTCTAGCTCTGGCTGCAAAGCACTTGTCTGAGGGGAAAATGTGATTGTGGCGGGGGTGGGGGTGTTTTTGGGACTTTGTGTTTTTGAGAGAGACAGAAAGATGGCGTAAGGGGGGTGTTGCCTCATTCTCCGTGTCTTGATAAATCAATCTTGAGGCTGGCAGACGAGGCAAACACCACAGAGACACTCTCAGACTGGCACCATTCAGCCCTGAACCCCTGTGCACACACACATCCAGACAATAATGAGACCCCAGGCACAATGCGAAGATACACATATTCCAAATCAAAGATGCAAATACAGGCAGTACACACACAGACACTGCAGTTGTGGGCCTGACAGTCTTTTTCATGCTTTGTTTCACACATGAAACATCCTTTGATGAGCATAAGCCATAAAAATGCTAAGCACTTGGTAAAATCTCAAGCTGCATTCTGATTGGCTGGCTTTGCTTCCCCAGTTTCTTTTGCACCGCTTTAGTTCCAAAACTAAAAGTACAGTACTAAAGTACTATATTTCCCAGTAGCGTTTAAAAGGGTTACATTCATACCGACAGTGGCTACTAAGTAGTGACGTAACCGGTCAACAGCAACATCATTTGTGCGTGGCATTCAACCTGAAAAAAACAAAGAATATCAACGTGAACAACAGGAGCATCTAGGATCGAAGCTGTGTTTTTGTTGTGTCTTGCCAAAAAAGGCATAGACAAAGTCTTTAGGTAAATGCCGTTCATAAAAGAAATAAGTTGATATGCTGTTTTAAATCATGGCTGGTGAGGGCATTTCCGTATGCGTTTAGCCAATCAGCTTACACGTACTTCACTGATAGTTCTTAAAAACTATTTTAGATCCTACTCTGAAGTAGGAGCTTATATAGTTCCTCCAAACATAGTTCCTGGAACTAAAATCATTCCTATTTCCTGAGGTGTGGACATGCCAAACAGTGGGTAGTACCACAATTAGTTTGGGTACTACGATATTCCTGCAGTGCGAAAGGCCCTGTGGATAAGGGAGATGCAATATGCACAATCTATATTTCAGTTTAAACATCAGCAGTGTATTGGTGTAAAAAGCTGTTTTCATTGATTTGTTAACCGCTCTGAAACCGTGAGCCTGTAGAATGTGCAACAGTGCCGCGTTTTTACTTTTTTTAGTTAAGTTATAGACTTTTGAAGTTTCATAACATTATTAGTAATTCCTGTTCTCTGCTCTTGAAATTACAACTAAGATGTTTTTTAATACTATTTCAGAGATATTCAAGAGTTTTTCTGACTTCATGAATATAAAACTTTTTTTTTTCTTTCTTTTTAAGGACATGAAGGAGCTTTTTATTCACACACGTGCTGCTACATATGTTTTACAGTTCACATGCATCTATTTTTAATTGCAAGTGTGAAAGAAACACTCACTCCATCTAGCCTTGGATTTAGATTTATTTGCCGCTTTGTTGCATCATGTCTGTTTGGGCAGTTCTCAGCCAGAAAAAGCTGCAAAGTGGACCCGACTTTATGGCGATAGTCAAAAGTCTGAAGGAGACGTTTGCCTGAGGCCTGCTATAGCCAGTGCCACCCTCCTGAGCGCTCAGCCTGCTTCAATTGTGTGTGTGTGTGTCTGTCTGGCAGGGGAGGTTTAATTGAGCTGTGACTCACCTAATGGAGAAGGCAAAAGGCTTGTGTCACACTGGGTGCATGGCAGGATTGTAATGAATCAGTGGTCGCTGAGGACAACAGGTGTGTATGAGTATCTGTCCAGTTCAGGATGGCCAAGTGATAAAAAAAGATAAATGTTAAAAAGGATAGTCTGAGAGTAGGTGGATGCTCTATAAATAGGTCCTGCTGGTTATCTGCAGGTTTGTGTTTGTATCAGTGTGTGTTTGAGTACTGTTTAGGTGGCAGAATATGCCTGAGAGGATGAAATCTGAGGTTGGCACATCCGGCTGATTCACAGCTCCTTATAATAAAGAACAACAGAATGAAGGGGAAGTGAGAAGGAAATCCTTCATGGGAGAGCAGATAGAGAGACGATGATGGGTTTTGGGACCTTACGTAAGATAAAAGATTCATCAAATATTCTTGCTGGGTTATTACGTGGGCACTCCTACGCCAAAAGCAGGAACTATGCCAAATATTGGCTGAACAGCATGAGTGCTTATAACAGTCTCTATTATTTTTTTGATGCTGATGGCAATTACTTAAAGGCTGTTAAATCAAGTGCCCCACCTACTTAAAGACTATAGTTGAGGCGATGAAAGCAAATACTAAATATTTTTTGTTTTGCTTTTTATTGCACAAAGAATGGTTTCAATTTTGTATAACCAAATAAAGTTAGGTTACAAGTTACAAGAGGGTTCATTTTCAACATGAAAAGTGTTTTATTAAAAAAAAAAAGAGAGAGAGATTTTTTTGGTGTGGTTGCAGAAGGCAATTTAGGTTGCAGGACCTCAATAAATGTTGTCCTGATATCTAGCTTTTAAAAAGTTGACTTTTCTGAAATTCATTGTATAATTCTCACGCTGGCTGTTGAGTATGTGTGGTTACATAAGACAGCTGGTTACATAAAGTGTTGGGACTGTGAGTGAGGAGGTTATCCTAAGTGTTGCCAGAGACAAATCTAAGATTAAGATTAGGGTCGGGAATTGGGGTTAGAGATTCTCAGTCAGTTTGGGTCATAGGGGGACATCGTGAAACTGAAACTGAAAGATCATTTGTAGGCAAATAAGTA
Organism: Enteromius trimaculatus; assembly: GCA_032361065.1. Classification (NCBI taxonomy): domain Eukaryota; kingdom Metazoa; phylum Chordata; class Actinopteri; order Cypriniformes; family Cyprinidae; genus Enteromius; species Enteromius trimaculatus. The sequence continues at coordinate 2,896,046 of JAUMHP010000074.1, read as the reverse complement.
TCTGTAAATTCCAGCAAGTTCATTCCTGCCTAGTGACAGTGATAAGCCATAGCAACAGCATACAGGCAATGCAGTAGTGGGAACTCTTCTGATTTCAGAAAAAATTTCTTTTCTCTTCAGACACAAGAAAGAACAGAGTTTAATCTAGTAAACACAGTTAGGCTCCTTGCTCTCAATTTATGTTCTTCATCAGCTCCCAGCTGAGGTGTGTGCAGTATACTGTTAGTGAAGTACTCGTATGTCTATGTAATACCATAAAATTGTAGCGAATGAGGGTTTAGGTGAGTGTCTAGGATAACTTATGTCTTGTAGGTTGTGTAGTGTACATGTGCAGGCAGCAGTGGTTGTAAAATTGGGCTATCCATGGCCATACCTGCATAGTACTTTAAGCCAATTTAAAAAAAAAAAAAAAACAACAACAATAAATATGTACTAGGCAAATCTGTCATGTCATGGAAGATGGGCCAACCAAACAACAGTTGTATCTTCAGCATTGGGGTACCACAGGGTTTGGTACTTGGCCCCTTACTTTTCTCATTTGCATTCATTGCTCATCATACAGTATGCTGCTTATTCTCAGCACATCTCATTTCTTTCTATCTGTCTCTAGACCTTATAGTTGATCTTGTCATGCCTTTCTGGCATATCAAGCTGCTTGCTGATTCGTGTAATATTCTTTTGAGCCAAGTCTTCTTTCCCAGTTTCTTGAAAAGAGTTGGACTGACCCTAGATTTCGCTGACTAAACTACAACAATTGGCCTTTCTCAATGCTTTATGGTCTGCAATTTTGCCTTTCTTGGCCACTGCTTTATTAAGCACCTCATCCAGGCAGAAGTTATTTCATGGCTCGGCTAATACAACTCATTTCTTGCTGGCCTACTTGCGTCTTCCTAAAGCCCCCCTGAGTGCATCCAGAATACCGGCACTTGACCTGTATTTAACCTCCATAAATTCTCTTATGTCAACCCTTTGCTCAGGTCTGTACTTTCGGTCTCAGTAACTGCAAGAATTACATGAAAGTGTCTGACCTTCAATGCTAAAGTCTAATTGACTAATTTGCCTTTTAGTTTTATCCAAGGTGATTTAAAATACACCTGTAGCATCCTGGGAAGGAACTGCATAAGGGTAGTAATTCTTGAATCAACCCTTGGGGCATTTTAACCTACAATATTTGTGTTATCAGCCTAGATCTTTAAATATTAAGCTACATTATCCCAGTGGTGCCAGTAGCCTGGTCTCCTACTACTGTCAAACATCCATCATCCATCTCTTCCCCCTAAAGGGTTTCTGCTTGTTCAGGTCTAGAATACATCATTCATCAAAGTTTTATTTGTCACATGCTCAGTTGAAACAGCCCTGAAATGTTTTCACACATTGTGTGTTGGGTCTCCACACCATGGCTGTAAGTGGAACGACGATAGTCTGTGGGTGGAGGTTTCACCTCCACCGTATACGTGTTTGTGTGTGTGCACTTGTGTGTTGCCCCTCAGCCAAACTGCCTTTATCTGGCATGGTGGGAAGTTGTTAGATCGTTAATCAATGTCAGAAGAGCAACATGCCCTATGGCGTTTCTCGTCTCAAAGGAAAACCTTGCCATGTGGTTGTGTCATAATGGGAATGCATGGGCAGCCATTGATGGGAGAATGCAAGGATTAGTCAGTGTATTATGTTAAAGCTGAGCCTCAAGATTCCTATCTCTCAGAACCTTTTGTTTATCATTCAGTCAAGACTAAAATGCATTTATATATCTCTTGGATGGCCTCAGCTTCAGATGTGCATTCTTGGCCTAGTTTCGAGGAACAAGACATGGCCTGTAGAACAGATCTGTGGTCAGATGTACTGATATGAATGATTTGTGCGCTGCAAAATGACATCTAGTGTTTCTGTACAAGGATTTCTGGATGGTGTCAGCTTCTAAAAAAAGTTTTAGAAAGTATCAGAGTCACTTGAAACAGTAAGTTGCAGAAATGATGCAGATCAGTCCTTCGCAATACTGTATTTTCTCTGCTGTTGTTGCTCTGAGGCCCTATCTTCCATTTTCAGTTCGTCATAGCGTGCCGCGGCACACTGGCCGATCTCCAGAGAGAGATATCCGTCGCATAGAATGCTGACACAAGGAGGAGCTGTCCTTAAGAAGAAGGAGAGGAGCGAGGGAGCGTCTTGGCTTGTGCGTGCTGGCTGATATCGGAGTTGTCAGTCAAACAATGAACATACTCTGTCCTAGGGACAAAAAGAAAACTTCTTCCTCCACATCCTTATCACTATAAATCAACTCCACTGTTGTTCGAATTAGACCGTTAAACACAATGTCTGTGCCAATCTGCATAAACAAATTAGTAGTCTGTCTCCTGTTCACCTAAATATTTTTAAAACCAGCTGGTTTGCTCAACCCTGAGCTTTGTATAGTTTTGCAGCCTTGAGGGTCATGTTCACCAGACAGCAAGTAGACATGTTTCTTAATGAGCGTTCACATAGTTCTTTAGTTTAAACACATTTGAACTGAGCGCAACAGAATGCAGAGATGGTCTTGAGATGCATTTGTAAAAGTTGGACTATTGGAAGACAGTGAAGACTGTTTTAGCTCAATCTAAGCAGTTTCTGAATGTATAAATGCACCTCATGAAACATGTCCAGTCAGGGTGGAGTGAACCTTAAACCATCTAGTCGTCAAAGGGGGGATAACACCCTCAATCTCATGTTAACCTCGAGTACCTATAGAATAGTATTGCATCCTTCATACCTTCAAAGACTATGTAGTTGTATCATATGTTTAAAAGAAAGATAAAGCTTTATGATTTTGTAGCGTGCCATGGGCGAAGCTGCCAGCAAAAGACAGAAATTTGATGCCGTTTCACTTATAGTACTGTCTGCTGTTCTGAATGATGACCAGGATTTTTTATCTCTGGGAACGCTCCATCTTTCAGTTTCAACAATGTGCAAATCTAGCATCAAACTGGGCCTATTAAACATTCATCACCGAAATGATGGGAACAAACAAACACGCTTTCCAAAGCTTGCACTGTGTGAACCCAGGAGTGTATTTGGCACAGCAATACTCTGTCATGTGTGGTTTTTTGAAACTTTGGCCATGTTTAGCGTGAGAATCCAACTTTTTTAAATAACCCAGAAAACATAAAATAGCTTTAAACCTTCAGTTTTGAAAATAGTCCCTATTCCCTATTCCTGACTTTAGAGTCAATGTAATGTCCATGCAGACCTCTACCATAGATTGACTATAGAGTCTCTAGTTCTTAATGACTGTCAAATGTGGCATTGATGGATAAGAGCCAGACTGTCATGTTCAGAACTGCCCTACACATACCCATATTATTCGTGTTGTCTTTTTTCTACACATTTGTACTTTTTGCTAACAATGTTTCGTTTGCCTTTTCTTGTTGAGCAGGCTTCTCTTCTCCCCGTTGTGTTTGAAGTGGAGATGATTTTACTTTCAGAGGTGTGCACGCCACCCCCAGTTATATTTATCTCCAGACTTCAAAGTGCCACCCTGCTGTGTTTTTGCATCTGAACAAATAAAGAAGGTTGTTTCTCCAGTGCAGCCTTCCATATGGCTCTCTTCCGAAATGAACCAGCCAAAGGGAACGGGAATCACTTGTTCAAATATGATCGTGTTAACCAGTTTTCTCCCTTTCTCTCTTCCTCACAGTTTCTCCTAAGATGAAACTCCAGCTCTCCTGAAGAAGGATGACACCCCTGGCACATTGGCTAGGATGGTGCCTATGGGCATCTGTGTCACTCACACGCCAAGCCTGAAAAGTGGAAAGAAAGACAGTTCTAGCAAACACGTCAAACACTTCCAAGCTCTAGACTGAAACTTTGCACAGTTGGCCATGGCTGCATATCCATGGCTTGGAGGATAGGATCCCTTGTTTAGCAAGCATTTTTACCACAGTGAGTTTTTTAACTGGTCATTTAGCGAATCCAGCACTTCCTGACCCAGAGGGTTTATAGAGTAACTGCCACACGCCAGCTGAACCGGAGGATCCAAAATGGAGGTCACACAGCAACACTCTTTCTACCGGACTGGTTAAAGCTGCAGTCAAAAGCATTACTGCAAGGGCAGTATGCAGGCAGCTGACTACCCAGCCACAAATAATAACACAGGTAAGAATCACCTTTCCCCTTTGAAAGTTGTCCTAAGTAATGGAAATATCTCCTTAACTCTTATAAGTTTTTTAGTTAAGGTTTAATTATGCTCAAATTAATGCACACTTGAGAATAAAGACTCTGCATCAACTGTGACTTTCATTCTATATCAGGAAGGTCTTAATAGTTTCTGTAATTATCACATCACCAGTCATTTACTGTACTTTTTTTCTTTTTCTATCCACAACAACAATAACTCTAATAATAATAATAGCAGTAACCTAGGTCTTATTACATTGTTATTACATTATTATTATCATCTATTCATTATTATCAGCAGCAATAATTAGGTTGGAAAATATATTTACTGTTGTACTGCTGCTTAGCCATTTAATGCGCTAAGTCTAGTTCACCCTTTGCCAGGAGTTTGATTGACAGGCAATCATAACACAAAATCTGCCATTTTATCAGACAAACAAACCAGACAGGAGAGTAGATTAACACTAGTGGACTTAAACTTAAAAAACTGTGTTTTCATTGTTGAAACAAGACGACACCTGATGTTCAGTTGTTTATTTTGCGCTATAAGTAGTAGAGAGGAAGAGATGATGGGTTCACGTGCCGCTTGAATTGAGGCACTACAGCGATCTGTCAAGGCGCATTAGATTTTCGAGCCACAAAATGCTATTTATTGTTCAAAATTTTGAAGTTGCAAAAATGTGAAAGCTGAGACTTTGTTTAATAGCAAAAGTAATCTGCTTTGTCTTGTCTGGCAGCACGTTGTTAGTGTCTTATTTTCTCTGCAGTGTATTTTTGAGAGTTGACATAGTAACAGTAAGTAAGTGGGCCCAGGTCCTTTCGATGGGTCAGTGAGTCACACCTTCCATAAATACATTGTCTAAAACCACCTTGTTACTAAAAACGTTTAAGACTTTTTTCATGTCACATTAAAGAAACAGGCTTTTCTGTAAAACTCAGTTGCTACTGATTGCTGTTCAGGTGCAGATTTACTTAGGGAAGGGTTTGCCTTGCCATTCATTCATTCGTTAGGTTAGGGAAAGGAGAAAGTCTGGACTGCCACTTCTACACCTTTAAAAAAAGGCACACAACGTCCCATGGGTGTTAGTTTAAAGTCAAATCAATAACATTATGTTACTTATCAACAAAAAGTTGTTTAGTTCACCTATATGTTTTTGAGAATACATGACTTTTCAAATGCAAGGAGTCCCTATTATGGTGGAAGGGTTGTGTTTAACGAAAAATCCAAAAAGAGACTCTTTTCAGAAAGTGAAACTTCTGCCTTTGTTCGGGGCCGGCCAAGTGCTGACACTGAAAATACTCCAGTATCCAGCTTTTAATATCAGATGTGGAATTTGAACTTGGACTGGAATTTGGACACATACATCCAAAAATTCCTGAGAGACCTGAGGTAGAGGATATTGTTTTAACAACTGGATGGCCCCCAAGCTGAGCCGGGGTCACAATGTTCTGCTATTTTATTCATCATGGAGAGAAATGAAAAACCAGAACATTCTGTTCAAAAGCATGTGATGGGCTCTCCAGCTGAGGGGAAAGAGCGCCGGCCCACGGTCCCAGGCAACCCGTCAGTCAAAGAAATCACAACAGAATCAAATGTTTCAACTAGCATAACCAAATAAACACTTTAATGTGGGTTTGAAATTTAGCACGAAGTTCAAACACTTCAATACTTTTGTGGCTCACAAAAGAAAATGTTGCTTCAAAATGCACCATAAAGGTAGAGACTTGTCTAGTGGTCTTTACGCTAAATTCGAACATGGCACATTGAGACACTATGCCTTAACATGCCTCAACATGTCATTTTAACAAATATAATTGTAAAGGTTCAGAAGATTTTGCCAGTTTTGTGGATTTAGTTTTTGTCAATTTTGTTGTATAGAAAAGAGCAGCTTGAACATTATTCAAAATATATTCTTTTCTGTTCCATGCAAAGGGGTTCGTATGGCATTTTAAAACCAATTCTTATTTACTGTGACCTGTTGAACTTAAGTTGAGCTAAAATACAAAATGCCCTCGTTTTATTGCTTCGAAACATTTCATAGAGACAATCCTAAAGCCTAGTGAATGTAATTAGACAAATGCTATAAATAACAACCCAAATATCACGTAATATTAAGTTTTCCTTTAATATCAATTTGAGCTCATGTTATCCCAGTCAAAGAGAAATATGCTGCCACTGTTTTTGTGTTGATATGATTTGAGTTAATTTGCTCATGATTTTGCCTAGCAACAGAGAGCCAAGCTACTCAGTTTTGATGCTTGTGCTTGCTCACACACTTCACACACACACACACACACACACACACATATACCATAGTCTACGAGGAGTAGGAATTGTGTTGGTGTTTCATGGCAGAGGCGTTTTGAGTGTGGACAGCTTCCAAATCGATTCCCGTCATTTTGTGAGCCCACAGCACACAGGCTTGCGTAGGGGAGGTTCGGATAGGTTGGGGGAGTTTAAAGTGGGCTGAATGCCGGGGAATACGGCACCACTAAACAATCAATATGGGGGAGAGGAAAAAAACAATTGATACCCGCAAAGTTAAACTCTAGTTAGCTGTGTCTGTTTTAGGTTTTGGCGGTGGACTGACCGGTTTCAAAGTTGCAGTCTAAAATGTTCCTTTTAAATCTGTCACTTTAAGTTACAAGCATTTCAGATTTAGCTTAATAGTTTTCAACTTTAAAAAAAGACTCACACCAGCTATATGTAGTACATCGTCTAGCCCTTGTCTGTTTTACATTTTACTCAGAAATGTTAATAAAGTGAGAACATATTGCGACGGCTGCTCCGTCTCGCACTTTTTGACTCGGTTCTGCTATGCATGCACACTTAATTATCCGAGCTCAGCCGGCGGAGGTCATTCGCTTCTCACCACGACACACACCGCTCCCCCTCAATGTGCTGGGGAATTTGGCGCGGAAAATTTCGCAGGCTTCCTCGCTCTTATTTTCTTTTCTTAATAAAGGAGCCAAGACCTGGAGGCGGCGACAGACACAGACTGAGGGAGAAAGACAGGGAGGGTGTTGAAAGTGACAAAAGATATAGCGTGATGTGTGGGAGACGAGGTCCAAATAAGATTAAAGGTATTAAGAACAAAACTCATTTCGCAGCCTTGGAGGAGAAATCCAGCGGAGAAGTACACAAGACTTGTGTAATGCGACAAGACGTGTTATCCAAAACCAGACGGAAAAGTGTCAATCCATTTTAAGAAGCGAAATCCACACTGATTGTGGCTAATAAATTGATATGCAGTTTTTGAAGGTGGTGTGTGTGTGTGTGTGTGTTTTCTTTCCACTTTCTTCTGTGCCAGCTTAACATGCACAGGCAACTACCGGTAAGCCATGATTTGTAAACTCTGCAGATTTTTGGCATTGCTTTGTGTGTTTAGGGATCTTACCCAGCTTTACATAGCTACTTTTTGTCTCAACCAATGATGAGATTCGAGGGCGGGACTAGCCACCATTTGAAGAAACCTGTTTGTAAACAGTCATCGTTTTCCATTTGGTGATGCTATTACTAAGAGTGACATACTTAATTATTGAAGTGGCCATGTAATTAAAATGGATGTTATTAATAAACATCCAAATAATAGTTATTAAAGGTAGCACTTTAGCTTAGACCAATTCTGACATTTAACTAGTTGATTATCAGCATGCATATCAGTAGCATATTGTTTAATATTATTTAAGCACATATAAATGCCTTAAGACCCTTTAATCCTGCCCGATACCTAAACTTTACTATTAATAAGCAGCAAAAAAGGAGTTTATTGAGGCAGAAGTTGTAGTTAACAGTCAGTTAAATATTACTCAAAATGAAGTGCGATCTCATTAATAAAGAATAAATTATTTTAATAATGCACGTTTATCTTCATCCAAATGTAACCACTTTCTCTGAAATGAAAGTTGCAATGTAATCAGAGAAATAGGCCGAAATTTGACATTTCACAGGAAGATCTATGATATTTGCATTTTAATTAAACACTGCAGACTCAAAAAAACAATAAAAGTAAGAAATGTTCACAATAAGATGCGTTTAGAAAATTGATATGGAGAATTTCTATTTCACGCTGACTTTATAAGGCCTTTCGGGCTATTGGTCTACACATTTTGTTCACTTAGTGTTGACACTGATTTTTAACACCAAACCTAAAGATACAAAACAAAAGGCACAAGGATATGGTCACAACCTGACTGGACAGCATCCAGAACAATGCTGCGTGCTGGGATAAATGTACTTCTTTTGTATATACATTTGGAGGTATTTTTTACTAGCTAACAAAGTCAAAACAGCATCAGGAATTCCTCCACTGTACAAGGAGACAGCGATTCTGACTTCCATATCAAACATAGCTCTCACATATAGTAGAACCAGGGATGCTTCCGTCTGTTTTAAGGATGCATCTTGTGACCGCATCATAATGTTTTTGGTTTGATTATATGTCTTTGGGCTATGTTGCATTCATCTTTTAATCAAACAACACCAGAGTTCATTTGGAAGTGTATTCTGAAAAGGGGGATCTTGGTGTGCTTGTTTAGTTTGCACCAAGGTTTGGAAAGCAGCACCCGAGTTTGTGTAAACCAAACCAAACCTGCCAAGTGTGAACACACCCTTAGTCATTAATTAAAGGGTTAGTTCACCAAAAACTTAAAATTATCCCATGTTTTATTCCTATAAGGTATCCTGGGTATATATGACCTTTTTCGATTGGATTCGCCTTACTGGATAGTAAGGCAGTTGTTGCAGTAGTGGTGATTAGGTACTGGAGATCTAGAACATGTTTTTGCAGAACGAGATGTTAATGTGCATGTTAATAAGCAACTAGTTAATAGTGAACAGTGTGCCTTAATGTTAAGGAATCCATTTTTCCTGTTGACTGTTTGACTTTCTGGTCACATTATGGAAATAAATCGGGTTATGAATGCCGTTTCAGTATGTCAAGTGGAAAATTAAGACAAAAAAATACCACAAACCACAGTCGTGAACAGCTGACACACTTGGCCTGAACTTGCCGGAGGAATCCAATTCCCAGGTGTGGGTTAAATTTAGGCACTGAGGCTTTTCTCAGACCCATCCATCCCATGATCTCCACTGGCCGACCGGCTGCTCACAGATGGCCCTGTCTCACCGCTTCAGGAGAGCGCAGGGCGGGTGACATCAACAGCCGGACTAGGGAGGAGAACCCAGACATTCAGGGTGGTTTGAGGTCTTATCAGGGCCGGATGAGTCATGATAATGACAGGCGATGACACGGAGAGTGGTCAGAGAGCATCAGTTTGGCTGAGCAGACAGGGAAGTGTGCAGGACAATAACACTGCTGCATCAGACACACTGACACCGAAACCACGGTCTGAAGCCTGTTAATACCAGGAATGCAGATATAGATATAGTTTTAAAAATCATTGTGAACTTAATAGAATAGCAGAGTTAATAGCTAGAACTGTAATAACCCAGAGAAAAGTTATCGTTGGAATTACTGTAAGAACAATTGTTTTTTTCCCCAGCTGATGAATGATAAATGAATTGACAGCCAATCAGAACCCACCCGGCTTTAAAAACCTTCAAATGTTTAAAATGACACACAGCTAAGTAAATGATTCAGTGATTAAGGAACGTTTTGTTCCTTGAATTAATTTGTGTTTTAAATTATTTGAATAATTATTTGAATAATCAGTTACTCATAGACCATGATTGTTTGTTCCTTGAGTGGTTTTTCAATCAAACTGCTCAAGTGAACTATTTAATTATTCACTCACAAAGACACAGTTGTCTTGTTTCTTGAATGAATCAGTGTTTTTAAATAAATTGGTTGAGTGAACGATTCAGTGGTTCACTTAAATTAAAAATCAATCTGCGTTGTTAAATGAATCGTTTGATTGAATGATTCAATGACTCACTCGTAAAGGCAGTCACTATTTATCTATTTTTACATTGATGAAACTTACAGAAAAGTAACTGAAGGAATATATATTATCTATATTTTATCCAGATTTATCCATGTGCACAGTACAGATATGTAAAGCAATATATGCTGTAACAAAACTTAACTACATGATTTTTTTTTTTTATTCTGTTGAAAAATTATAACTATATTATTGCCAAGCTGTTTATATAAAGTTGTATATATAATGATGTCCAAGGTCATATGCGTGAATTGAAAGAAATTATACTTTTTAAACAATTTTCACTCAGAAATTAATGGTACATTTCACAAATACAGAGAAACAGCAAATAACATATTTTCACATTTTTACTCGCAAAATAATTTTTATGGTGTACTTGGACTATATTTACGAAGGGTTATCTATATATGAACAGTCTGGCTTCTATCATCGCATAATGTAAACTATATTGTTCCCCAATATTAATCAAAATGCAACAATAAGGCATGAAGATACAGACACAACGTAAATATTAATATGATTTTCTGTAAAGCTGCTTTGAAACAATAAGGAATATTGTGAAAAACACTATACAAATAATTTGACTTTATGTTTTTAGGTAGGTGAAAGAAGTTGGAAAAATGTATAAATGTATATATAAAATATGCTCAAGTGGTGGAGAAAGAGACTGTTTTACCAAAATGTAAAGCTGCTTTTATTTTTATTTTTGGTGCAGATAAATCTAAAGAAAAAACAGACCAAAAGCAATGGCAAGGCTATCTCCGTTCACACAGTTAAAATATCAAGAGAATATTCAGAAATGAAAGAAAATGCAGTTCTATTCATCCAGAAATTGTCTGAATCAGCAATCTTCAACTTAGATCTTGCTCTACATTTCTAGATCATCCTGAAATTGAGTGAGATGCCTGGCTGTCTGCTCGAGACAGATAGAGAGTTGTCTGTCCTCAAGCAGATGCACAAGTGTGTTTAAGTTTGTTTGGGTGTTGTGTAGAGACTGGCATCTCAAACATGGTGTCTCATTTCCCCTGCTGGTGATCAAATCTACGATTAACGCCGCAGACGAGACAGCGGCCGGAGAACTGCCTGATACAAGCTCGCTGTAATGGCTCTGAAGTCAATGTTTTATGGTAGATGTTATGTCATCGGGTGCGGCGTCAGGTCATGCATCGTGAGTCTGGGTAGATTAGAGACCCGTAAAACTCACATCACAACATCCCTGACCTCTTTTATTCACAGCAGCCTGCCGAACAACTGCCTCATATGTTCCCTTCCTCGGGATCTTTTAAGTGCACGTGGCTAACAGAGCTCTTTTGTTATTTAATCGAAGGGAGAAATGAAGAAGGGTTTTACAACGAAATAAATTTTTTTTGTTAATCGTACATCTAATTGTACATCGATGTACATTTAATGTACATCTTTATTTAATTGTATGTTTTGTCTTTTCAGTGGTGTCAATGCCTTTCAAAAAAAGAAACCGTTTACTAAAAAATGCAAACCCATCTTTTATTCACCCTCATGTCGTTCCAAACTCAGAGCCTCTCTATTCCATTCAACAACACCCATACACATTCTAAGACTTTCAAAAAATAAAAATAAATCAAGCACCATGATTTCTAGTTAATGAAGGCTTAAATTTGAGCTCGTGTTAGTGTTCATACTAATTACAATTAAAACTATTTTCATGTTAACTAATGTTGTTAACTAATGAACCTTATTGTAGAGTGCTACCAAGTATTATAACAGATACTCCCATCTTATTTAAAACTACAGAGGTGACTTCACATAGACAATTTCCACCAAAACCAGTAAAAGAAATTATGATAATTGCAAAAGTAAACTAAAACTAATAGTACAATACAAATGAAATAATAAGTAAAATAAATAAATTAGAAATATAAGTTAATTCATATTTTTAAATGCTATAATTACGTAAACAATACTAAAATAATGCTGGTTTATCACATAAAGCATGTGATAGCACACAAGACATCAAGACTCTTTTGTTTGTTTACTATTTACGTTCAGATTTAGCCATCATTATTTGACATTATTTGCTATATTTATGTTGATTTTATTCTGTCATCAAAAAGTAATTATTTGCATTAGCATAAAAGAGAAGTTGTGTTTAATACATTTCATGATAGTGTATATATCTAAATATATACTAAAATAACACTTGTCTGTTCAACACATAAAACATGTAATAAAGTGCACAAGATGTTTTTTTATTAGCTACAGATATATTTGAATATGATTATATTTATTAAAAACATACACTAGGGTATTTTTCATAATTAACTGTCAGCAAAAATAATTATCAGTTGTCTCTTATAGTAACCATATTAGCACACATTTAAGCACATATTCTCCAACATGTTGTGCTTACATTAACAATGTGTTTATGAATCTTTAAAGATCCACAGAGTCTGACTTTTCCAAAGTCTGGTCTACTGTACTGTTTATTTGACTAAAGAACCGCGCACTTAGACAGGAAAAGACCATCTTGCTCACATGTGAAGCAACCAACCGCAGTTTGTTTACAGAATGTTTTGGAAACATTGATCTGTAATAGAGGATACCACATCAGCAAGCCGAAGAAGTGATTAAAAACCTGGGTGCTCTGAATAACATAAATTGTTTGGAAGCCAGCCAATCAGATTGGAGCTTGCGGTTTTAGCCAGCTGTTGGCATTTCTGTGTGCAACATCCATCAGACGGACCTTGAGCGGTCCATGGGCGTACCGTCTGAGGTTTAGACCAGTCTTAGAGTAACTGGGTAGAAATGTTTCACATGCTCTATAAAGTTTTGAAATATCTGTTCATCTCAGCACTCCACCCAAAGCCAAGTTGTAATTGTTATTTTCCTGCAAGTGGTGCATTGCATCAACCTGCATATGCTTAATTATTCAGTCTGTCTGGTATGTGATGCCTTCAGTTGTATAATAGTGCCGCATTGTGTCATAACAATCCCAACCATCCACCCTTGAAGACGCTTTTCTCTCTTTGTCTTTCTGCAGAGTGCAAGTTCCACTGCTCAAATGGCAGATGTCTGAAACTTCTCTCGCTGATTTGCAATCATCTGAATGAATGTGGAGACAACAGTGATGAGGAACACTGTCCTGCTGCTGTACCTCCACCTCCAGACACCATCCAGTGTAAGTCCATCCGCCCACCTCTATCTCAACGCCACATCTGCATCTCTGACAGGTGATATTGCATCAGTGCTGGGGAAGCTGCTGGAGAAAACTACTTGGCCACAGTCAAGCTACCGTTTGGAAAAAGTCTTGCTGTATACGTAGGTTTAGGTGATTTAGTGTCTTTGAATTCAAAAGTTATTAGATTATGTGCTTCACTTAAAAAGATCAGTATTTATGTGGCAGTGTTAGTGAACACAGTATATTTTAATGTTTATTTTAGGTGTATAAGGGTTCCTTTTTTTTAACCAGTATATTAAGTCCAAACCGGATTGGAAATTAAATGGGGAATGTGGTAAAAATGTCACTAAAATGCCCACAAATTTGAGATATCCATGAAGATGTTTTGTAAATATATTAAATATTAAATATATACCGACTGTAAATATATTAAAATTAGATTTTTGATTAGTAACATGCATTCCTAAGCACTGATAACTTCATTTGGACAACTTTAAAGGGGATTTTCTACATTTTTTGCACCCTCTGATTCCAGATTTTCAAATGTTTTTTTCATAACAAATCATACATCAACGGAAAGCTTATACAACTTTCTGATTATGTATAGATCAATTATAAGAAATAATGTACAACTTGTAAACTGTATAAGAAGAATTTACAACTTGCAATTGCTAGGATATATTTCTTACAGAGAAAAGAAGTCAGAATAGTGAGGGAAAAAGTCAGTATCGCAACCTAAATCTAACCTATACGCCTTCGAGGTTATCATATCATAAGTACTATGACGTATGGCGTACATTGTATCATATGTAGCCTCAGAAGTCAGCCATGTAGCCAGAACTTGGAGCTCTCGCGAAAAATAACCAGACGTGTAATAACCCCCTGGAGGCGTAAAGGTTAAGTTACGTTGCAGATTCAGATATCTGCAGATATCTGATTTACGGAGCTTCAAAATAATGGCTGCTATTCACCAGTATTACCAAGTTTGGAAGAGCCAGGATAATTTTGTAAAAAATTGTGCACTTGTTGGAAAAAATGGCTAGTTACTGGAAAAGCTGCTCTATTTTGAAAACAGCTGAACTGCTGTTACGCTGCCTAAAAATGTAGTTAGGTTTGTGGTGTCACCGAGATCTCTTTGCTGTGTGTTCTGTGCTGTTGTCTTTGCTGATCCATCCTATTTTATTGATATTTTGTTCAGCATTATGCTATAAAATGCAGTGTGGTGCAGTTATCTTACCACAATTGTGCTACAAACATACTGAGCTCAAGAGTGAGAGCAATTCGTTTGCTGAGGAATACAGTCCATTAGCATAACTGTAGGTGATATTGCAGATATGTTGACTTTGTGCATTAAAAGTGAATTTATGTTGATGTGCGTTAGCTGTTTTATAATGAAACTGGCTTATCCAGTCAGATTTGAGATTTAAAAATGTTTATTATTGCTGCAAATTTATTCCACAGTTTGCTTGAGGATCTCCAAGTATAAATCGAAGTATGTAATGCATACTATGTGAGCAATTTTATTTGTAAATATAAGCAAAAGGTTGCGATACTAGCTGAAGAGCATTTCAAATAACCAACGTTACCAAACCACAAACTAAATGTTAGCAAGGCAGAGGTTAAAATGTGCTAGAACACACACATTGCCTCCTCTAAGCATGTCAACAGTCTACTGCAAGAGTCTGCTAAACATAATTTTCTGATTTAATTAATTGTTATAAAATAACATTATGTTGCAAGGATTTTTAAACATAACTATGTTTAACAACAAATATCGTTTGATTAATATGATTGAGTAGTACTGTATGTATTGATGTTTAACAAAGACTGCAATATTTAGTCATTCACTTGCTGCGAAGCATTGTTTTGACAAATGGAAAATTCTTGTATAAAATCTTGGGTTTACATAAGGTTTTTTGCTTTTGAAATATGTATGCTCACTCAAGACTGCATTTTTTTTAAATACAGTAGTTTCATATTTAAATATTTTTTTAAAATGTTATTTATTCATGTTCAACATCATTACTCCAGTCTTCACTGTCACATGATCCTTCAGGTATCATTCTAATATACATTATTGTTCAAAAGTTTTAGAACAGTAAGATATTTAATGGTTTTTAAAGATCTTCTTCTGCTCATCAAGGCTGCATTTATTAGATTAAAAATCCAGAAAAAAACTGTAATATTGTGAAATATTATTTCAATTTAAAATAACTGTTTTCTGTGTGAATATATTTTAAAATGTAATTTATTCCTGTGATACAAAGAATCATTACTCCAGTCTTCAGCGTCACATGATCCTTTTCAGAAATCATTCTAATATGATTTCTTGACTCCTTGACTTTTCTCTAGTGCTCGAAATCTGATAGGATATTTACACAGGTCCTACTTCTTGCCTTATCGCTCTGCAGACATTTTCCTCTCTAGTTTTTTTTTTTTTAATCTTTCTGACACTTGGCTCGGCTGTTCACTGAACGCACTCTCCTCCACATCATTTGTCGCTACGCCCATTACTGCTGATTGGCTACAAGTTTGTTTGGGTACTTGGCCTCGACAGTTTTCTAAAGTATTTTTGAAAAATCGCTTGCCCTGCGTTTAAACAGAATTTTCAATATTCTTTATATAGAAATTGATTTGTTTGAAATTTTTGTAACAATACAAAATTATTTTAGTGTAAAATATATTAATTTGATCAAAACTGTTGTTTTTGCAATTTCAGCAAATGTAACCATTTTCGATTTTTACTGAGCTGTCTGTGTTTACCATTTTCTTTTTACCATCTAAAAGTAAAATTATTTTCTTTGTGTTTCACTCCGTCGACATCAGTGTTGGACTGTTTTTTTTTTTTTGAAGGCTATACTTTTTGTCTCATTGTCACCAATCTGTTGCTAGCACACTGCATTGCTGTGGTTGTTTAACAAGAGCTTTTACTGAATCGGTTTGTGTCGTTGTTTGTATGACCTTCCCCTTCCATCCTGCACATGAACGCGTATCCAAAGATGTTTAAATCTGTGTTTGTATGTGGACGCTTTTTGTAAATGAATTTGTGTGCTTTAGCGCTCTCTTCTATCTGTGTACTCAAACAAACACATTTTTTCTTGCTCAATGTCAGTCATCTTACAAGGCCATCCAGACAGAAGTTAACTCTTTTAAACTTCATTGGAATTAGTTGGTTCTTATTCAACAGTGCTGTCCACTCCATATTCTATTAAGCTTCGCCTCACTTTAAGCGCACTACGTCTTTGAAAAGTCGTCAGCTCTAATAAAAAGATGTAGATGAGTATTCCTGGGAACAGATTTGGCAAAATGTAGCGAAACATCACTTCCTCAGCAATGGATGCTCTGCAGTGAATGGGTGCCATCAGAATGAGAGTCTAAACAGCTGATAAAAAATTTGACGGCACCCATTCACTGCAGAGCATCTGTTGCTAAGCAAATGATGTAATGCTACAGTTATCCTAATATGTTCCTGTGAAGAAACAAACTCTACATCTAACAATCTACATCTAGATTGGCGAGTACATTTACAGCAGATTTTTACTTTTGGGTGAACTGTTCCTTAAATCATCTTTCTTCATTTCATACGCACTTGGACAAGTTTCTTTCATTTGTTTTACCAAGTTTTCTACTAACATTTTTTTTACAGCTCAGCTTTTATTGGCCATGTCCATTTCCTCCCTCTTTCTCTTTCCCCAGCAGCCATCTCTTCCCAAAGCTCCCCACGTTAGGTTTCGTGTGCTTTATTTAACATGCTTTTTTCTATTTTTTCCCTGCTGTCTGCTGAACAAGGGCCACTCTTTACCGATGGAACAAGTCCAACTGCTGCACTTAAAATATTTAGCAGTCTGGGCCGCATGTTAATGAAAGCGTCTGCGGCTGGCTGCTATTTTAGAGACACCTGTGTGCGCCGTGATTGAATTTTCAGAGGCTGAGGAGTGCTGATTTTCATGTCGAGAAAGAGACAGCGAGTGAGAGAGACGCAGAGGAGGCAAAACGAGAGATGGGAGGGGGGGGGAAGCAAAAATGATTTCAATTCTAATGGCCACGACGGTAGCGTAGCGTTCTCTCAGACAGATGGATCATGAATATGGTCTAGACGTTTGGTGTCTGGGTGAGTCAGAGGGGGCCCTGTACGAGAGGGGTCTTCACACTACCCCACCCCCACAACACACACACACACACACAAAACACAACCTCACTGTGAGAGGAGAAAATGAAAGCATTTTCAGGCTGAAAATAAATGTTTGTTATAATACGTTCGACAGGAGAAGGAGGTGACTCTCAATATTAACTGAAGAGCCACAAGGTAACAGATGATACAAAATGCTTGTTAAACAATAGAATGTTGCGAATTTTTTGAACGAAGGATCAAAAGAATAAACAATGCAGATTTATTTTCACAGCCATCTTTGCTCACATTTACCAAGGGTGTTAATATTAGTGGAGTGGCACTGTATATGTATATATATA
>JAUMHP010000074.1:2856762-2876977 GCA_032361065.1 Enteromius trimaculatus | reverse complement strand
CTGTATATGTATATATATATATATATATATATATATATATATATAATTATTTGTATATATGTTTTATATATTTATTTTTATATAATTGTTTTCTAAATTATTTTCATTATTTTTCTGTGAACTATTATTTCACAAACATGTGGAATAAATGTTAGCAAGTTTAACTGTAACTAAAAAAGGTAACTGTATTATTGTTAAATATTAATAAAATTTAAAACTTTTTTTTTTAATGTAACTTATTCCTGTGATTTGATTTTCAACATCATTAATCCAGTCTTCAGTGTCACAAGATCCTTAATAAATCATTCAAATATGCTGATTTGCTGCTCAAAAAGTAAGATTAAAAAAAAAAAAAAACATTCTACAATGATGCATTAAATTGAAAGTTACAGTAAAGGTTACAGTTACAATAAAATGTATAATGTTAGCAAGTACTGTTTTCAACATTGATAATATAAGAACCATTATTACTAACTGAGCAGCAATAACAAACAATAACAATATTGGAGCAGCATAATTAATGATTTCTTTAGGATCATCTGACTCTGAAGACTGGAGCCATGATGCTGAAAATCCAGCTTTGATCACAGGAATAAATAGCATTTTAACACATTACAATACAAAGCAGTTATTTTTAATTACAATAATACTTTATAATATTACAATTTGTACTGTATTTTTGAATAAATAAATGCAGTCTTGGTGAGTAAAAGAGACTTCTGTCAAAAACATCGTAATCTTAATTATTCCAAACTTTTGAACTGTAGTTTTGGTTTTATATGACAAGTTTCCACCATCAAATAAAGACAGACAGACAGACAGTCAGTGAGTGCATACAATCCACAAAAATGTGTGCAAATGCTAATTATTGACTGAGGACTTGGGACAGAGATAAATGTGTGTGTGTGTGTGTATGTGTGAGAGAGAGAGTGTGAGAGAGGGTAAAAGGTGCCGACGACTGCTGAGGTGGAAAATCTACAGTGACTCAATTTGTCCGGCTGCTTTTCCTGCCCAACGTGACCTTCCCACAGAACTATGTGTTTGATATTGACATATTCGTTACACTCTGCCAGTTTATCTGCGGTTGAATTCCAGCGGTGATGTGTGTTTGGGGTCAGAAGTCACTGTCACGGGGCTTTAGAGAGTGGCTACGTTCCAGTTCATTGTACACTGGAAATATCAAACCTATGCCAAAGAAAAGATCTGTTGCATATTCCATTACATCGCGACTTCAAGGCTGGGAATGTTATGTCATTTAACTAATGTCACAGTTTTATAAATTATAATATGCATTGGCATAGCTGACAGACTCAAAAGTACGTACATTCACATAAGAAGAAAGTATAGTTAAAAATGTAGTCAAATCAGGTGATTAGGATACAGCTTGGGTCTGGTTTGATCTTGTCTCTGGCTTCACTTCTGAACACATATATTATCATACCCCATTTCTGTTTAATAGCAATTACTGAAGGATCTGTTAAGATTTATACAGTATTTCATTGTTCATATGGTTATCACAAGGTCATTTACTAAATAGTTGCCAAGCAATGTGTTTACAATGGATTATAATGCAAATCATAATCATAACCTTGTGAAAAAAAGTCGGTTAATTGAACTGAACGTGCACTTGTAGTGTACTTCAAATCATTAAAGTATATTTGAAATAAAAAACCTTTACTTGATAATATTAATAATATAAAGCAACAGTGTAACACACTTAAATAGACTTTTTCAAAGAGCGCACCCTTTATTTATTTAAAAATTACAATTTTAAACATTTTATATAATGTTTTATTACTCTTTTGTTGTGCTTTATTTAAAGATGTATTTATTTTGATTAGTTAACTAAAATAATGAAGTGCATGTGAAGTACTTTTTTGTGTATATTTATTTACACAAAATATTTATTTAACTGTATTGAGTTATTTAATATTACATTTAAAATAAATAGATTTGATATTGCTTACAAATGTATAATTACTAGTTCTGTCAAACGATTAATCACATTTATTATGTACATATAAATAGACACACATGCATGTACAGTATACATTTAAGAAAAATGTTGATTATATATTAAATATTGTAACGATCAGCTGGATGTGCCAGCACAGCTCTGGATGGCACTCCAGCTCTCCACGAACTGTGTTTGTGTTCATGTCTGTTTCCACTCTTGGACTCATATCAATGAGCTCATGTATCCTCTCCGCTTGTCTGTTGTCATGGTGTTTCATTGTTGGCTCCACCCACTAACCTGGTTTTACGTGTATTTAACCCGGATGTTTTTGTATGTCGTCACGGATCATTGTTTCTATGTATTGCCGTCAACCCTAGTAGTTTGTATTAATTCGTGTTCTTGTTTTCTTTGCCTTTTGGATTACTCGTTGCCTGTCTTTGCCTGTACCTGGATATTCCCTCTGTCTCGCCCTACCTTTCTGCCTCTGTCTATGCCTCCACTGATTCAGTTTGCCGGCACTTGATTATTCATGTCCTGACCCTGAGCCTTTAATAAACTTTTAAAACGCTTCACGTTCTCATTCATGACAAATATATTTATATGTAATATTAAAAATAAGAATATGAATTTAGTTTTTAAAGATATATAATGTAAACAAAAGTTTTATTTTGGATCGCTTATTTTAATCGTTCGACAACAGTATCCACAAATATATCAGAATAAACATACATTAAGTTTTAATAGAAATTACGGTAACACTTTAGAATAGGTAACACTTGTTTAACTATTAACTATGACTTTTCCCGCAATAAATTATTAATTTGCAGCTTATTAATAATTATTGAAGTAGTTGTTAAATTTAGGTATTGGGTAGGATTAGAGATGTAGAATAAAGTCATGTAGAAAAAGGCATTAATATGTGCTTAATTATCATTAATCATTTGCTAATAATCTAATAGGTGTAACCATAAAATAAAGTGTTACCTAAATTACATTTATGTTTATTTTATTTTTAGTATTTTTGTACAATCGGGAATACAATTTAACCATATTTCAAAATCAATAGAAGTAATTATCGAACTACATGTAAAGATGTTAATCCTGGCTTTTTGAAGTTCAGCTGATTGCATTCAGTATAATTCAAACTATAATGCATTTAATTGCAATCAATTATCTAAAACATCACATGCAGTTTTCTCTTAAGTATATTATTTTAAAATAGTATTTCTTTGCAAATATGATACAGGGTATTTTTTATAAAGTTAGAACTGTTAACACACATTAACTCCCATTAACAAACTGCTGTGTCATTCGTTGCTCTGCTTTTTGCATAACACTATGTCTTAAAGGGATAGTTCACCCCAAAATGAAAATGATCCTATCTTTTATTCACCTTTGAGGCATCCTAGGTGTATTTGACTTTCTTCTTTCAGACGAATACAATCAATATTGCAATAAAAAAGTTACAATAAAAATTGTCCAGACCCCTTCAAGCCTTTGAATGGGTTTAAATGGGTGATAGCTGTTATGTGAAATAACATACGCGTATGCATAGTAAAACATCCCTCACCACGGCTCCAGGGAGTGAATCAAGTCTTCCTGCAGCAAATCCATGCGTTTTTGTATGATAAATATCCATATTTCAAACTTAATAAGCACTTTTCTCTCATGTCTGCTGTCTGTGCTAACCAGAAGCAGTCCCGGTAAATGATGTAAGACACATTGTGTTACGTGATTAGTGACGAGCACGGAGAGAGAACAAAACAAAACACCAGTCATGAATTAGAGGCACAAACTGAGAATGTGTAAAGAACAAAATGCCAAGAGGAGACCGTTACACATACACCTAGGATGCTTCAAAGTTGAGTAAAAGATTTTTATTTTTGGGTGAACTATCCCTTTAATGCAGTGCTCATGTCATAAGATGCTGAAAAACAACACAGTGATCCATCTACTGCATGTGTAAGTGGGCTAACAATTGCAAAACAGCGCAGATGGAACACAAGAATGTGCCCTGTGTGAGCTAAGGAGAGCATCTGTGGCCAATTTTCCATAATGCATGATCAGTCTTTACTTTATAATCCAATAGGGAACTTTGGGAGGTGTAAAAATCCTGACTGACTGTGTGGTGCACGGACACACAAAAAGAATTAAAGCATCAGGTCTGTCTGTGGGGTGTAATTGGAGTGAATTGAAAAGCACTGTCACTGTGTTCTGTCTGTCTGCTGCGCAAACAAACACTCATATCCTGACCCACACAGTCTGCGGAGAGCAAGAGGATTTGTGTGCTTTAGAAAGAATAATCCTAAAATATAAGACAATACGAGCCACAAGGGAAGCTAAAAGCGCATTATCAGGTCAAATCTCTTTTGCATTTGCAGCCTCTTAAATGTAGGTTCTGAAAAATATGATAACATGTTTCATGTCGCTGGCTTTCAAGATGTCTGCCTGTTGTTTGTCAGTCCGGTGGAGTCGGCCCTTAAATATTTTTCTGCTCCCTCCCTCTGGCAGTTGTGTGCAGAGTGTGAAGGAAGTGAGTGTGTCGATGGTGCACACTACCTCCCTCTCTCTCTCTCTGCAGCAATCCCCAAAACAGCCAGAGACACCGCATCAACAACAGGAGGGACAGCAGACTGCAGATACTCGATTTTAAGTCTAGAGTCTGCCTCGAAACCTCCGCTTTTGGGTTTAGCATGTGACTGTTTGGAAGTTATCTAATCTCACTTGGGACGAATGAAGCGGAACGCTTTCATAGATTGAATAAAGTTTACAAAGAGCGAATGGAACGTCATAGTCATTGCTTCGATGATGTTTTTGAGATGAAGGAAGAGAGAGAGAGTGTATTTTCTGTGCAAGAAATGAGACGTCCCTGCAGCTGTCAGCTGATCTTTGGGTGTGGTCTGTCGTCCACAAAACAGACATCTCCCATCAGCACTTATACAGATGAGATCAGTCTTCTAAATGATGTTTGAGTTACGCTGATTTACTATTATTTCTTGTAGTGATACAGACAGTGTTTGCATCTCTGTAGCTGCTGCAAAGGTGGAAGATTTTATATATGTTATTAAAGGGTTAGTTCACCCAAAAATGTTCTGTCATTAATTACTCCATCCTCATGTTAGTAATACAAAGAAGTACAAAAAAGTACAAAAAAGTAATACACTTCAGTAATATATAACTGTAACGCAGTAGTGCAAGGCATTACTAATCAAGTTTCAGTAATATTTTACTCTGTACATGTTCAGTAATGCTTGCGTTACAACACACTCTTAGCCAAAATTGTTATTGTTCAAAAAACAGCAAGACACGACATTAAAGTATAAAATTTTTTATTAAGTTAATTTCGAAAAATGCTTGGAGTTTTCGTTTTTTTTTAAGTAACATTATTATTATTTTTTTTAAATATAAATTTAACCTTTTCAAATCGTCACAACTTGCCTAAGATAAAATAAAACATTTAAAGCATATGTTTAAACACTGTTTAAACGTTAAACCTGCGCTGTAATAACACATGTGCGATGGTATGATGGTATATTCACTTTGTGAGGAGAATCTAAAGCAGGTTTTTGCAGCACACGGAGGAACCAGTGCAACCACTTGCATTTTTTCCATTGGAAACAAAAATGTAGACGACGTAATTTTTTCAGATAGGCTAAAGGTAAGAGTAAAACCTAATTCAGAACTGTTAAGGGTCTACTTTTATTTGTGTGTCCACGCAAAAAAATAATACTAAGGGAAAAAAGACATTAATTAAAAAAGCTTTAAATAACCACTTAACAAAATATAAAAGAAATAGAAAACAAAACCTCTTTCATTATAATTTTAGTCCATAAAGATGATGCATCAGAGGAGATGACGAGTCAGGAAATGTATCTTTGTGACACGGACTCAGAAAACACTAAATAATTTAAAATATCTTCCTACTATTTTCCTCGGACATATTCCTGGTAACTAGGCTACTTTTGCTGATGCTATGACAAGCTTTAGTCAATTGCGTGTATTTGAATGCAGAACTCTTCAGCTGCACTGACGGCACGCTCTATGTAGTTATTTTGTTGAAAGTAACTTAAAAGTAATACAGGAGTATGTAACGCATTACAAATTTAAATCAGTAATATTGTAATGTAAGGAATTACTTTTAAATAACAGTAACAAGTAATATATAATGTATTACAGTTTGGAAGTAACTTGCACAACACTGTTTTTGGGTGAACTAACCCTTTAATAGTGCTGTCTTTCGATTAGAATAATCATACTTAATCTCATCCAAAATAAAAGTTTTTGTTTACATAATATCTGTACTCTGTATATTTATTTCATATATATATACATATATACATACACACATGCATTAAGAAAATGTTACGTTTATATATTAAATATATTTATATATAATAACAATTACATGACCATAAATATATGTACATATTTTCTAAATATTTACTGTATGTGTATTTATACATACATAAATATTACACACACACACAAATATATATATATATATTTGTGTGTGTGTGTGTGTGTGTGTATGTTAACAAAAACTTTTCTTTTGCATGCGATTAATCACGATTAATCATTTGACAGCATTAGATTAACTGTATAATTGGCTCATTTTCTACCAAAAGATGCACAAAGATTGTTTATCAAATTTTCTCAGAAAAATTCCATCCAGTTTAAAAAACAAAAAAACTGTCTTTACATATATCACACAGCTCACAATGCGCTGCATAAAAAGTCTCCATATGGGTAATTCTGTTGTCTCTCCTCCTGGCTTACTCTTTAGCACAGAAGAAATGAAAGTCAAAAAGATGTGTCCTGGTTTGAAGTCACAATCATGTAGCAGAAGCTCTAAAGGTTGCTAAAAGCTAGGCGAGACAGTCAGTAAGGAGAAACCTGGGCGTATGTTCCCCCGGTGGATTGCTTGTGGCTTTTTTATGAGTGGTTTTACTTACCATGAGAGTCGTGTGAGGAACGAGAAAAAGTGGGAGAAAGCTGCAGTTGTTTAGACTGCGCTTTCTAAGAAAAGTCTGTAAAAACAGGGCACAGTGCACGCCATATGAAGAATTTTGCTGTATTGATTTTTCTCAGGTGTTTTGTCATATTTTGCATTATGCATTACATTGTGCTTGTGTCTTTAGAGCTTAAGGAAAGGTCTGTAAACTTGGCAGAACATTTTTAGTTTTCTTTTTACAGTGTGATATGTGAAATGTTTTATATATAGCCTACATGTCTGTTTGTGACTCAAGATTTAAGGCCTGTGATTTTCCCCCTGTTTTTCCCTCAGTTCTTGTAGGACGTTGTGTAATATTTTGTCTCATTTTGAGTGTTTGGGTTTTTCTCTGGGATGGGCAAAGGAAAACATGCACATGACGCTTACAAAGATGACAAGGATGGTTACCATTCAGAGTAGAACTGATAAGACATTTTTTTATTTAATGGGTTAAATTGAAAGTTAAAAGGATAACATAAATGGATGGATGAACTCATCAATAGATAGACAGACAGACAGACAGACAGATAGATAGATAGGATAGGATAGGTGGATGATACATGGGTAAATGATGGATGGATGGATGGATAGATAAAAAGATGTATGGATAAAATATATGAAAGCATTAATAAAGGGATTGGTAGATGAATGGATAGATGGATTGTTGGGTGAGAGGATAGATTAAAGGCTGGATGAATACATGGTTTGATGGATGGATGGATCAACAGATGAATTAATGAATAAATGAATGGAACAATAAATGAATGAACACATGGATGAATGACAGATTAGTTGGATGGACAAATTGACAGATGGATATGAATAGATTGATGAAGAGTTGGATGTATAAATGGAAGGATGAATGAATTGATGAATAAATGGATGGACAGAGGGATGAATGGACGGATTAAGAGATGGATGTATAAATGGAAGGATGAATGAATGGATTGGTGAATAATTGGATGGATGGACAGGTGGACAAATGGATGGTTGGATTGATGAGGTGATGGATGGACAGAGGGATGGATAGATTGATAAAGAGATGGATAAATAAATGGATGGACAGAGGGATGGGTGAATTGCTGAATAAATGGATGGACAGAGGGATGGGTGGACTGACGAAGAGATGGTTGGATTGATGAAGAGATGGATGAATAAATAAATGGACAAAGGGATGGGTGGATTGATGAAGACATGGATAAATAAATGGATGGATGGATAGAGGGATGGATGGATGGGTGGAGTGATGAAGAGATGGATGAATAAATGGATGGACAGAGGGACAGATGAATGGATGGATGGATGGATGGATACACAGGTTTACACAAGACTGTGGAAGTAAACTGGGTTGTGAATTCCATTTCATGTCGACAGTGCATAGTTTACCAGCAAGCGCCTCTTATATTTTCCTCGTAACATGCTAAAAGTCTTGTTTCTCTTTTTTTATTCCTTCCATTCTTGCATTAAAGACTCCCCAGAGCTATAGTTTAGGTTTGGTCTGTAAAGTCTGTAAATGAATAAAATGAGGTGCTGTGGAGCACTAAGTGGAAACAGAGCTCAATAACAAAAGTCCAAGTTCAAGAGCAGCTACTCAAACAGAAGTTGTGGAAAGTGTGTTAAAGGTAAAAGTGTGTGTGTGTGTGTGAGAGAGAGAGGTTCAGTCTAGAGCGAGAAGTCAATAGTCTGAGTCTGTAAGTCTGGTTAATGAATACCGCCCCCTCAGGGTGATCCCTTCATGTAAACACTTCATCACAGCGGCAGTGAGAGACAGCATATCTCCCCGGGGCACGGCCCGCTCGCCGCCCATGACTTTACAGCCTATCAATATCTCCCATCCTCAGGTAAAACACACACACAAACAAACTTGGCAGGATTGATGCAAACTGACTAGAATCT
This sequence comes from Enteromius trimaculatus, assembly GCA_032361065.1. Classification (NCBI taxonomy): domain Eukaryota; kingdom Metazoa; phylum Chordata; class Actinopteri; order Cypriniformes; family Cyprinidae; genus Enteromius; species Enteromius trimaculatus. The sequence continues at coordinate 2,868,134 of JAUMHP010000074.1, read as the reverse complement.
GCGTTTGTATTGGTTTGTTCCCGTCTGATTTATTCCTGTGTGTCTGGCCTTTCTTCCTTTCTACTCTTTAGTAGCTCATTTTGGGGTATTACCATATCTGATAGTCTAGTTAGAGAGAGAGAACTAATGAGGATTACATTAGTCAATGCTGACTGCAGCGACTCTAATCACTCCTAATCAATACTGTTGCATATTCATGTGAAGTACTTCACTCGATGTGTGTGTGTGTGTGTGTTTTAAGCTATAGTTTGGATACAAAGTTGTCTTAGCTAAATCTGACAAGCTGTTTTTTACTTTTGAAATTATAAAAATTTTAAAATGCCATGAATGAATAAGTACCCCGGTAAAACTATATATGGTCGTTTTATTATTCTTGTAAACACAGTAAACCACAGCAAAACATCAAATTGGGATTTACTACTGTCTTTACCACTACCAACATTTTACTTTAATTATAATGATAATATTAATAAAATATCAGAATGAATCAACAAATGCAATTTTACTGTAAAATATTCTACTTATAAAAATGTCAGACTTAAAAAAATATATATATTTTTTTTTTTATTTGAGCAAAGGTGTGAGTTATCTTATAATTTATGGAAACAATATTATATATATATATAAAATATAATCTATCTACATGGGTTTATTAGTTATGGTAATATATATTATTTCTTGTAATATATGTGTTCTGTTGATGAAGTGTGTCACAAACTGGCTGAGTGACGGTGCGAGCAGGCAAGGAGGCGAAGACAAAAGAACTTTGAGGACAACATTTATTAAACAAAACTAAATACAGAAAAAACAAAGGCTGACGGGGCAGCAAAACAACAGGACACACATCACGCCACGTAACTTTAACACCGAATAACTAGAACTGAAAAACACAGGGCTTAAATACACAAAAACTAATGAGCAAAGTGAAGGCAGCTGGTAAAAAACACAGGTGAATACAATAAACTAATCAGGGAGAAACCAAAAAGACACAGACAGGACTGAACCAAAAATACAAAGGACGGGGAAGCACAAGACAGGACAGAAACAGAATGTCACAAAGTGTTTTGTTATTTACCTGACAATTATTGTACTTCAGTTTATTTTACTGTTTAATTTACAATAAGAATAAGAGACAGTGTTTCAGGTATTACGGGATGGCATATTGGCCTATATTTTATATATTTTTATATTAAAGAGGAAATAATTATGTGTTTATGTCATTATTGTATAATGATATACTGTTACTAGTAGTTAGTAGTAGTAGTAGTAGTAGTAACAGTATTTTTATAAAGAAATTTAATATATAATATGATGTTAAACCATATTTAGTTTAAGGTAACTTACAGTTAACCAATTAAAATATTTTTAACATGTTCCTTTTTTTATACAGCTAATGTTATATAATAAAATATACAATTCTAAACCGCACAGCACTAAAATGCCTGAAATATTATTCCCAATAGCAGAAAATGTATTTTTACCTACAGTTTTTACTGTAAATCAAACACGTGTTTATGAGTTACATGATTAGAATCAGTTTAATTTAAAAAAAAGTGTTTGTGTTTGTGCTTCAGTTAGTTCAGTTTGTCTAATTCCCAACGATATTGTCCAGATACATAGTATAATACATCAGTCTGAAGTTTCTGTCTGCTTTCACGAATATACGGCACATTTACTTGTTTGGCTAGACATCAGACATGGCGCAGCGCTTGGTCTCACTGTGATGTTGATCTGTGCTGATGTGATGGCTGACGGCAGTGTGATTTAGACTTCCACCTGAGCAATCACAGGTGCTGTGACGGAGCCAGACGGATGTGTCTGCGCCTCAGCTGTAAGAAGACTGGCCTCCAGCAACAGACTCTATGAGTCATCCCTAAAGACACTGACAGCCATTAAAAGGACTCGTCTGTGGCATGAGCTGATACTGTAAGAAAGCTTAATTAGTGTTAGGTAACTATGAAGTCTGTGCCATGTGATTTAGTGTAAATGATTCCAGTTTTTCTTTCATTTTCCTTGAAGTTACTGTCATGTGTTGTATTTTCTAAGGCATCAGTATTGCTCATACTTACAGTAGGTGTTTGCACAATCATAAACTTTTGTTGGACATGAATGCAACCATAAATCAAAATAGTGTGTTATACTAGGTTTTATAGTTATGTCACCCAGTAACGTTTATTTTTTTTTTAAATGCAGAGGTTGTCATAAACTCTTCTTATCTGTCTGACATTAACGTGACCGGCTCGTACAGAGAAAACTCGTCTCACCGCAGACTGTCTTATCGTTGTAAATATGCTCACACGTATCTGTTACCGCAACTCGGCCTGGAACACTTCAAACCATCAGTGAGAGGTCACAAGCGAAAGTAGGCTACAAACACAGGTCACTCTTCCCACGTTCAAAGCAATGCAGTGGTGCAATGAGCTCTGCGGCCGGCAGAGGGCGCTAAAGCAGAACCTGCAGCTCCATCAGTTTCAGACATAACAAGGCCAATTTTAGCTCTCCAGTCTGACAAACAGTTCTTAAAAACGACAACAGTTAAATGGCGTAAACGTTTCATCTTTGTAAACACGACTGAATTAGTCTTCATGTCCTTTGTTTCTGAGACATCAACATTTCTTTGTTTTGTCTGTTTTACACAGATAGCGTGTGTTTCTGTATGTAATTTTGAGTTACAGTAGAACATTGGCCGGTTTTGTTAGGTCGTTACAAAAACATGTCTGGGTCACATTTTTCATCAAAGTCAAAATTAAAAAATGTAAAAATAAATAAATAAAAAAAATAAAATTTTCACTTTAACTTATACACATATAAAATACACATATTTAGATTTTATTTACTGTAACATATTGTTCAAGATTCAAATCAGTATTAGAGGCAGTAAAAGAAATACTGTGATGTATAAATAACAGCATTGGTATTGTTTACTAAAACCTTTAGAAATCATATACATTATTTGTAATAAAGCTAAATGAAATAAAATGAAGATTTAACCAAATTTAGAAATGTTGCCATGGCAACTAAAGGCAATAAAACAAATGTATAAGCTGAAGTTCTAAAATTGCTAAATTGTAAAAAAAAAAAAAAGATAATAAATATTAAATTAAATATGTTAATAAATTAGTACATAAATAATACTATGGTAACACTGATTAAAAAGTTTAATTTAAATCATCTAAAATAAAATAGAATTAGAATTTGGGTGAAGTACCCAAATGCTTAAATTGTCATGAATATAATGTCACAAAAATTACTAATTATAGTTATATATAATAAAATTCTATTGATTTGAATATTTAAATATTAAAGCATAAACTTCAATCTATATATATATATATATAGAATTAATTTCTAAACAATTTTTAAATTTTTGGTTGTTGTTGGTCATATTCATGTTGTTAAACATTAATCGGTTGTCTGGAGGAGAACTGCTGCATCCAAAAAGCACTGTGACATCAGTGAAGTGATCGGTTGTCATAAAAGCTCTATAATCGCATTTGCAGATGACACTTGGTGTGATATTTTGTAATGCAATGCCATTAAATTCACAAATTAAGTGCAGCTTAAGTGTCCGAATACTTTTGGGGGTGCACTGCGTTTCACAAACTCAGTTTACTTCACTTTGCCCACTCAGCCGGACATTCCCCACACCAAACCGCCCCGGATATATTTATAGACCGCAGACAGTTTGGGAAAGAAGGGGGGTGTCTGACACATCTGCTGAATATCTGCTAGACTGAGGGGTCAGCCCAAGGTTAAAGCCTCTTCAATGCCTGCCTTGATTGGTCGTGGCTGGCACTAATGAGTGTGTGTGTGTAATTCTAACCGCCTCTAACACACACACGCACGCACAGTCCCATTGAGGGTAGAGCAACCTCTCTCTCTCTTTCTCTCTCTCTCTCCACTGCCATTGTCAGCGCCAGTCTCCCCTCCCACCGCTCCTGTCTGTCTGTCTGGAGCTGCTCCTCTCTCGGAGGAGGAGGGAGGCGCAGGAGGAGGTGGGCTGTGAGCCTGAGACCGTCACAGAAAGCCATTCTTCTGAATGAAAACGAGAGGAAAAGACCGTCAAGATGCGGGGAACGTATTTACCGTAGTCTAGAAGCAGAAAATGCGTCGAAGAGTCGCGAGAATGGCATGAGACCCTGCTGTGGAAGTGTTCCTCAGTTCATGTGAGGGCCGCGGCCGGCGGCTCTCTTCCCCCCCGTCCCGTCATTCCCCGAGCCCCCATGCGAAACATCACGGTCCAGGACAGCAGCTCCAGCAACAACAACAACAACAACGCCAACTCCAATGACACATGCTCCTGCAACTGCACCCTATCCCAGCCACAGGGAATGGATATATGTAAGTAGGGCGGGTTTTTCTCTGGCGTTTTTGAATGCGGAGGGAATGGAACGCGTCTCCCAAAACTGTTTAATTTGGTCCATTTTCGAACGCGGAGCGAGTAAAAATAGAATGTTTTTAACCTGTGATGTTCACCGTACTCGACTCAGCCTGGTGACAACAGAACAGAGTGAGATTCAATCATTTAAATCCGTCCGCATTCGAAAATGTATCAAATGTTACTGTGGCACTTCCGAATCCGTTATTACGGCGCCGAGCTGTGTGAACATGTCAAACGCAAAAGCATTAAAGATTTATCTGAATGTGAATGTCATTCTCAGGTCGAATTATTGCAGTATTTGACCGTTATTTGTCATTATCTCACTTGCACACCCATCGAATTTGGTTGTGGCGTATTAAACTATTCGTTCTGCGCCCCCAGAATAAGACGTGATTGCCAGAAACGAGTTTTTGATAAGTCTATGATGTATTTTAAACCGTTTGACCAATTAAATATGATAATACCAATGAGTGTCGCTGATGACTCGGGCGTCTGGGAGTGTTTGGCACTGGAACACAACTCAATGCATCAGTTGAATATTGCTGGTGTTGCTGTGGGGGCTGCGCACAATATGGCAAGCGTATTTAACAGTTATTCCTTAAAACTAACTAGTCTCTGTTTTACGTTACATATGTTTTTTTTTTTTTTTTTCATAATTACCAGTAGGTGATGCAATAGTGATTAGCATAATTTCAATCGGGGACCAGTACTTATTTATTAGCTACTAGCACAGATTGTAAAGACACTAGTATTGAAAGAAGCTAGATATTTTTATATGCCTTTTTTCTTGTCATTTGTATTTTTGGTAAGAATGGCTACTGTACAGTTCAGTTAAAATGTAAAATTTTCTCATGTTATTAAATTAAAAGTGTAGTTGATTTGACTGGTGTGTAATAAATAGGCACTATTATCTATTTAATTCACACCAGGACTACTGGTATATATACTAGTACCTATTTTACAGATCCTTAGCATTGCTGGAATAAGTATTTGTATGTAATGAATAGTTAATAAAAAGTCACTTGGTTATAGTGTTAAAATAGTTTTAAGTACAAATGTTAAACCGGCTTGCCATAGTACACACATTCTTTAACTCTATTCCTTCTGCATGGTTCCCAGACAAACACACCTTTCGTTGTCCAAATGCGTTTAGCCTCATCATTAATGTAGCATTCAATCTAATTTTTTATTAGCATTTACGCTAAAAACATGTGAATTGCATGCAATTAATGTGATGTTACTTTGTGAATGTGTTTGCAATTGCTTCTTGTTATAACTGTAACATCAAAGCTGTGGGGTAAAGCATGTAGATCTCAAAGATGTGTGTACATCCGCTGGCGTTATTGCTGGGAAATTGGTTCACTGCGGTCTGGAGCGGGCAGCCCGGCAGTCAACCCTTCCCCCATTTCTGCCCAGACTGTCTTACTCAAGTCCGGTTGAGACTCTGGGCTGTCTGAATCCACAGAGGACAAAAGGGCCTGTCATAATCAGTACTTGCACTGGCTATTTCTGCTGCAAATGGGATGAATTATTAAAAGTAAATCTTCATATAAAAGAATCGTCCCTCTTCTCAAAGCCCCCTGGTAGACGGCACTGATGTCTTGACCCAGAAACTTTTCATTTGCTCATGAACTTGAATTGATTTCTGTTCTGTACGATGTATGATGCATTGTCCTTCAGCTGGTGAGAACTGCATTAGAAAGAATCAGGGAAAATGGGCAAGGTTTGTGCGCTTTGAAAAAATAGAGATTAGAGAAATGAGATGAATTGTTGAATCTCATGACAACAATTGACTTTTCACCCTTAAAATTCACGCAAAGGAAGAAATATGGGTGAATCTCAATTTAAAGCACCATTAATAATTTTGCATTGTTTATCAGCCAGTTTTAATTTGCCGTTATTAATTTTATGACAATACCCCATCAATTTGTAAATCCGAAAGGCTGTTTTACTGTAGAGTTATATATGTTTATATATAAAAAAATTATAATGCTATACTTTTTGTTCTGTTACCTTGGCCTTAAATTGCAAAGTGTTACAGTGACTGAGGAATTAGTGCAAATTTGACTCCTCTTTCTCTTTTTTATTATTCTTTTTTGCAAAGACATAAAAACACATTTGTGGATCCTTTGCTATCCTGAAGCAAATGTGAACACAAAAATTACATAATTATTATTTTTTTTAACTATGACGACATCTGCTTCTGAGAGCTCTGGAAATGTGCAACACTGGAAAATTCTGAATACTATAATACTTTTTTTTAAATCTAAATGAATCAAAGACTTGTTTGCATTAATACGGTTAATTTTCTATGAAAATGTAGCAATGCAAACATGGTCCTAAAATCTACTTTTTGTTTTCTTTAAACAAAATATAATTATTTAATTCTTTTTTATCTTGAGAAGAAATATGACCCATACAGTTTTTCATACATTCATATTATTTGTCAGGATAAATTTTTCATACTCATGCTTGATGGGTGGTCTTGGCACAAATTGTGTGTTCCTTTTTCCTGAATGATAAAGCATACCAAGCCTACGCAATATATATGAGTCTGTGTGCCTCAGCACATGAGTGTGAGAGTGCGTTTGTGGGTTTCCGTGTCTGTGCTGTGGTGTTCGGGACGGGCCGTGCAGACGGAGGAATGCCTGGTGACTTGGCGCTCAGATTATATTGCAGTGCTGGAAAACCGGGGGAGCCAGTGACACAGCAGACACACACCAAATCTCAAAAGGACACTCCTTTCAGGGCTCAGCATTCAGAACTGGCCTGCATAATCAGTGGCGTATTAGCTTTAGCATTCCTGCATTTTCGTGCATGTGTATGTTATTGGGTACTAGCAATTTCCTTCCCTCTCGTCTTTTCCAGGTCTGGCCTCGTATTAGGCTGTTTTAGGCACAGTCTGCGTCTGAGGTTTTGCAAGCAAAAGGCTGCTTATCTTATCTGACAAAGGCCTTACACCATACGGCTATTTCCAGTGAAAACAGAACCCGGCTATTAATAGTGTGCCGTGTGGAACGGCCCTGTTGCATAGCTAGTCGTGCTGCACGGCAAAAGAAACGCACGGCCGTTGCATCTTTCTGTCTTGCTCACAAATGGCTGCGCACACAGGGTTAGTGTAGTCCATTTCCAGTGGGGCAGCGGCCAAAGTCAAGCACCAGAATGGAGAAACAGGATATTGGACTGGCATTTGGCTCACTAGTGCGCCGCAGCTCGTATGTAACGAATACGCAGGGGACAAAAACACCATCCTCGTCAATATCTGATCTCTGCATCAATTTGGCACCTTTTTTATTTTCCACTGGCGGGCCGTAGCTTGGCCCAGGCTGGAGGGTGAGGCCTGAGACGGGACACGAGAGTCGAGTGTTTATTGTCAGAGGCCAGAGGTTCTGTCTGTGTTGTTAACTATTTATTACAGATGCTGCCCTTAGAAATCTGGTAGTAAAAGTTGAGCATGAGAGGCTGTTGTGTTTTTAAACATAAAGTAACATGTTTTAAAATTTCATGAAAGGGGATACAGCTTAAGTTAGTAAGGGTTCATTTTGGCATTGAAGTTGCTTTTAGTGCAAGAATTCTGGTAATAGCCTTGTTTTTGCATGGATAGCCAAATTTGGCAAAAATAAATAAATAACAACAATAACAATGACAAATAACACAGAGAATTATTTTTAAACAAATCAAAACAATGTACATTTAATTTGCAACAAAAACCAAACAATTTATTTGTTTATAATATTCGTTTTTTTAACCATGTTACCATGAAAGCTCCAGTTTATAATTTTACATACTATGTGCAAATTTACTCTTCAATACAATATAAAGTTATACGTTTGTTTGCCTAATATCGGGCTGTCCTAACAATCTCCAGTACTGGTTTACGGTTATAGGTGCAATATTTTAGTTGCATTCACTTTTACTCCCAGCTCTTGACTAAGTGAAGTTGCGGAGAATCTGTGGTAGTGATTCACATTGTGTGTGCAAGTGTTTGTGAGCAGAGCAGTTGTGTGAAGTATGCGAACACGTAGGAGAGATCATTAATTGCCTTGTTAGAGAGGTGTCAGTCAAACGAGCCCGTGGGCCCACGCTCTATCCCAATACAAAATGTACACTCTGTTATGCTCTTTCTCTGCAGTGTGGCTCCGGGGTAGACTCAAGGTCACATCCCTGCCCCAGTAACCCCAGGCAGGGCAATCAAAACCGGACTTTACAGGCCCAGCCTGACCATAACAGAGCTCCATCCAATAACCTAATGCACCTAATGCACGAGCAGTGTGTGCGCGTCTGTGAGCGAGTGTGATGAGGTCACTCCGGAGGTCAGCTGTCAGCCCCTCCTGCTAATCTTTGTATGGCCTGCTCTCGCTCCGAGGAGGGTGTGTGTGTGTGTGTGTGTGTGTGTGTGTGCTTGGTGTCATGTCAAAAGGGTTTTAAGGCACACTGGGGGTGGGTCGGCCTGCTGAGGGGGAGGCCGGTCGGTCACAGGCTGCAGTCTGAGGGTATAAGGAGAGGAAATGTTAGTGTGTGCTCTCGTGGAGAAGGTTCTGACCCTCTGTGGCTGCACACGGCTTGATGAGCTGCGCTGTGACCGATTGGCCGGTGACGAGGCAGGACAGGTGTTTCTCATCTGTTTCCAAGGCGATGCTGATGATTCCCCGGATGATTATCACCCTGTCTCCCTGGGCTGGAGCTCCTGTGGTTGGGCTGCCCGGTTGTAGTGGCATTGTTGGGCCTGCTGCACCTTGACCATGTGTTCCCGGACTAATGGCGTGATACGATTGATCATCTCCCTCATTTGTTTGACGTGCTGGACAACAGAGCGGTGGACTGCAGGCTGCTGCTCCCAGGCTTCCTCAGGCACATCGAGGATGCCTCTGGGTTGACGTCCAAAGAGGAGCTCAAAGGGGGAGAATGCAGTTGAGGCCTGGGGGAGATGCCAAAGAGCACATAGGGGATCATGAAGTCCCAGTCCTTCCGGTCCTCTGCTGCCACTCGTCTCAGCATTTGCTTTAAAGTTTGATTAAACCTCTCCACGAGGCCATCCGTTTGCGTGTGATATACTGTGGTCCTCAACTGTTTTACCCGCAGCAGCCTGCAGAGATCAGCCATTAGCCGGCAAATGAAGGGGGCACCTTGATCGGTCAGGAACTCTGCTGGCATGCCGACTCGGCTGGCGATGGCTTTGGCTTTGCGGAGGGGAACTACTTCTGAGTACAGATTGGACACCACAAGGTCCATCCCCATGCCTTCAAGGGGCACCTAGATGATGGGTAGAAGCTTGAGCGGACTGGTGGGAGGAAGTTCTGGGCAACGTTTTTTGGCGGGTTGGACAGGCTTGACAGAACCGCTTCACCTCGGCGTCCAATCCCGACCAGTGAAAACAGTCCCGAATCCTCTGGGTGGTGTTGGCCCCTCCTGTCACCTGCTGGAAGACATCATAGAAAAGGTTAATATTTTGGCAGGGGGGCTCACCATCTCTCTCTCGCTGTCGGAGGCCAGGAGTGCCGGACACTGGGTTTTCCTGGTGGTTGACCTCCTTCTTCGGCGGCTCCCTCCTGGCTGCGTCGTGGAGATGAGTAGGCAGTCAAACCCTGGCCAGTCCCTTCCCAGCAGAACTGGCACTGGAAGATCCGTCATCAGTCCCACCTCCACAATGTCACCATGTATACAGGTAATGTGCACCGAGGTCTTGCATTCTGGTCTTCGGGCCAGGAGGCTGGACTGGACCAGGGTGACCGCACTACCACAGTTGAGGATGGCTCGATACGGCTTCCCATTAATCTGAACCTCTGTGGATGGTGCCCCAACAGGTAGATCATGGTGCACGATGCAGCCTGCCAGCCATGTCCGGATGGTTGGAACGGGGACCTCTGTTGGCATGGGCTCATCGCGTGGAGAGGGTGCCGCCGGTCTGCCTACTGGTCGCAGGGTGCCCTACGCGTCGCTCCTGGACCACCCTCCAGGGGAATGGTGGTGCTCTCTCCCAGCCTCAGGGTGGGAGGCAGGGTCCGCCAGCTTGATGACTTCCACGAGCTCATAAACCGTCTTGAAAACCGTTTCCAGGCCGACTCTGTTGATTCCTTGGAACGCTCATCACAATATATATATTATTTAATTTGTTAGTCAGTAAGACAGTCAGTTCATTAGTCACTCAATAAGTTGGTTAGTTTTCAGGCAGTTTGTCAGTTAGTCATCAGACTGTGATTCTGTCATGTAAGAAAGGTGAGAAGGCGAGCGGATTTAAATGCAGGATTTTATTTAAAGCACACAGAGCGCAAACAGACAGGCTGGGTCAATACCGGCAAACATCAGTGTCAGAGGCAGGCTGAAGCGTAAACAGAGTCCGTTGCGTGGGTCGGGTGAGGGGTTAACAGTATCCAGAGGGCAAACAGAAACGGTAGTCAAAGGCATGCGAGGTCGGTAACAGTAAATCCAGAAACACAATGAAACAACGGACAGGTAAACAATGAATCGTGCATACACTAAGACAGACAGGACTTTTATGCCCGAGGAAGTCAGGTCAGCAAACAAGGTGGCTGGAGACAACAATTTCACAATAAAAGTCCGGTGAGAACAACTGAGACAAACACACACACACAGTTCGCTGGGCGCTGGAGTGCCATCTAGTGGCCTGAGCTGGCACATCCAGCTGATCATGACACATTCAGTCAGCTAGCCAGTAAGTTAGTTAGACAGTTACAAATTAAATTGGCAAGGGTTTATTTTATTATGAAACATTGGTGGTTGTGTGTAAAAAGATGATCAAAAACGTATTTTATTAATTCATTCATTCATTCATTCATTTATGAACATAAACCTTTTTAAATGATTTAATTATTTCTTTTCTTTTCTTTGTTTTGTTTCTTTTCTTCAGTATGAATTAGCAGGGTTTTAGTGAAATATGTTTGTAGAAAACCATGATAATTATGTAAAAAAAAACTAAATTTATAACTAAAAAAATAGATTTTTATTTATTAATTATTTACAAGTTTTATTA
>JAUMHP010000074.1:2833970-2856662 GCA_032361065.1 Enteromius trimaculatus | reverse complement strand
TGTGTGCTTGGTGTCATGTCAAAAGGGTTTTAAGGCACACTGGGGGTGGGTCGGCCTGCTGAGGGGTAACTAGATTCATCTTTTACAACAGTACTAAAACCAAACGCACTAAAACGCACCGTTCCATTTCCGTCAGATGATTAAACCTACCGAAGATCCACTCCACGGAGATAACAACGCTGTGCTAATGAAATGTGTCTCTTGGACTGCAACTGAAAAACGTCTGTCTTTGTGACTGACAGGACGCTACTTTGAAACAGTAGCTTTCCAAACTACAAGCTGCTTATAATTATAAGTAGTTCAAAGAACTACTGACAAGCTACTTTTACTACAGGCTACTAACAAAAAAAGGTCACTACACTGTGAAAAAAGATCAAGAAGGAATATATATTATACTTTCTACAAAAAACATAGGTTTTACTTTGTAATTATTTGTGAAATTTACTATTATTTTTTTGCGTTAGTTATTATAGTGAAATTTACTAAACCTGTCATTCTCCAGTGTAGTTAAGTTAGCATCACTAGTTTAGCTGTTCTCTAGATTGCCTCAAAGTCAGCCTCTGTTTGTTTATTCATGCGAGTGTTGTCGGGTCGCTTCACCACTGTATTCTGGGTGTCTTTGAAAGGAAAAGAGTGGGCAGCTCTGGGTGTCACTCTCTGCTCCTGCCAGCGATGAGCTTTGCCCTCTGACAGCAGCAGCTGAGCCTCACAGTCAGCCAGCCTTGACATTGGCCATGGTCCCCTCCTTTGTGTCCCCAGAGACTCTCAGCGGGCCCCGGGGACTGGCTCAGAGGAGATTGGTAGCCATGCTGGGGGTTTAGTGTGTTTTGAACGGGCCTTATGCGGACAGACCCATGTATGTATTCACGCTGTCTGATGGGGGTGTCCTGATAATGGATAGGGTTTAAGAGTGCAAGTCTCTCGCCTGTGTTTGGCTTTTGTGTAACCAGAGGACCAGACTTGTGTCTGATGTCAGCCCTTTTTATTTGGAGGTCGGTTCCTTTAGGCACTACACGGTGGCAGTTGTGTGTTGTTTGGTGTGGTTTTTTTTTTATATATATTTGACCACAAAACCAGTAACGTGGGTTTATTTCTAGCAATAGCCAAAAATACATTGTATGGGTTAAAATTATTGATTTTAGTATATAAAGTTTATTAAGTAAACATTTCATACCGTAAAAATATTAAAATGTAATTTTTAATTAGTAATATATTATATTATAATTCATTTGGACCAATTTAAAGGCGATTTTCTCAATATTTACTTTTTTTTTTTTTTGCACCCTCAGGTTCATTTTTCAGATAGTTGTATCTCAGTTAAATATCCTATCCTAACAAATACATACATACATAAATTGAAAGCTTATTTATTAAACTATCAGATGATGTGTGAATCCCATGTTTGGTAACATGTTATAGTGATCAGTAAATGTATAAAGAGGCAGTTTATGATATCCCAATCTTCTGCTACTAGATTCTTAATGTCAAATATAATATCAAGAGAGGGACAAATAATTTCCTATTTTAAACTGTTTTCTCAGAAATCACTAAAAATATAAAAACTGTGCATAGGTTTTGTTCATTTGATAAATCCTGGAAAAAAATGCACACACATCGCTCGATTTAACTGTTTTCAACATTGGTAATAATACTAAATAAATAAAGAAAAAATAATCATGTGACACTGAAGCCTGGAATAATGTGACTGAAAATTCAGCTTTATATCACAGGAATAAACCACATTTTAAAATATATTATTATATGAAACATATATTCTAATAATGTCTTACATGACCATTTTTACTGTATTTTTAACCAAATAAATGCAACCTTGGTATGCATAACGTTTTGGTTGTTGGTCAAATAGGCAAATATAAATGAATTTATTGGCTTTTACTGTAAATACAGATCCAAGGGCTAATAAATTTTAGTTCCGGATTAAATACATGTTTAAATGCAGTTGCTTTATTTCAAGCACATGCAAAACATTTTAGATTCACATGCTCAGAATTTGTTTGTGTGTTTGTGGTTAGCTGTATAGCCCTAATTGTCTGAATTCAAAAACAGAACATAAAAGAAAAATAAGTTTATATAAGAAAAACATGTTTAATGCAGACATAGACATTTTACTTCCTGCATTTTAAAAAATCCTGCGTGTGGTTTTCAGAACAGTCGTGGCAGAGCGGAAAACCATCTAAAGCAGCATCGCTGTTTAGCTTTTTTACCCAGGAATGTAAACGATTCGTCCGCATTACACACACACAGCGTCTGGCCTTCCTTCCACTGCCTTTTTTTGTTGTTTTAAAATGGTGCATTGGTGCTCGGGGCAAAAGAGACAGCCGAGCAGACGGCAGACAGAATCAGATCAGACGTGATGTTATCAGACTGTGTGTCTCACACCCATCCCCTCTCATCAGGCATGCATGCACTGGGTCCTGCTCTCAGACAGCAGCCCTCCTACCCCCTGCTCTCAGGGTTCAAAGGTCAGAAGGTCTCTGCTGTAACCCTTAGCTTCATTGTGCTCGTCCTCGTGGAGTGCAGGCTGCCTGATTTAAATAAAAAAACAGTCTGTTCTGCTTCGCCAAGTGCTAGAACAGAACCTGCTAAAACATAAAGGATTACGGAATAATTTTAATATCTTAGGTTTATATTTCACAAAATGCAATAATGCTTGGATTTGTGGAATTTTTTTTTGATGTAGGAAATAATGCATATGTTTTTTTTTTTTTAAATCCCTTCATTAAATTATTAATGTAACAACACAATTAGCACAAATTGTTGAGAGAGATCGTAAAGCTTTTTTAAAAATGTAATTGATGTGTAATTAAGTCACTAATATTTTCAGTTGTACTTGTTTTGCACATGCACAAAAACCATTGCATTGCAGTATTACTGTATTTTATTTCCCATAGCAACATTAAACCCTAATTACATTATAGCTTTGTTGTTGTGTTTCTCATGGTTGAAATTGGGGGAGGGAAGTGTCCTGACCCTCATTTGAAAGTCTGTCAGGGATCTGATTATGTCGGTCACCCCTTTCTGCACCTGACCCCAAACTGAGAGAATGGGGGAGCATTATTTTATAAAGACAGTCAGCAGTTGGCGTGTCTGGGAAAATTAGCACTTAAATTGCCCTTGCCATTTGCATTATTCAACTATATACATTTTATTTAATCAGTTGTGTTATATATAAACAGGGTCCAAAACTCAACTGCTAAATGTAGGTTAAAATGAAATGAAACTTTCAAAACATGTGATGACATGCATTCAAAATATTTCTCACATTAAGTCTGTCTTCAAATTGTTACGACTGGTGCAGTTTTGCTGAGAAAGTGAGGCTGGTTTATGATGCAAGTGGTCTGTGCCTGAAAACACTGCTACATTGTTTCAAAGACAAAAAAATTTTTTTGTTTCCATGAAAAATAAGGCAGAATACACGGTAGGATTTATTAATGGCCCTTAAATGTTATCTATAAATTGGCAGGTATCGAGAAGTAAATTTTGAATCCTGGAAATAAATATTTATACTATGCAGAATATTTTCCTCATCCGAACATGGCACACAATTCTTTTTACAAACTATTCAGCAAATGGCTTGTAAAGTGCAGTTATGGAACTGAATATCGATTGCCACACTGGGCCATAAGTGAACGACCAGGCAATTAATGTGTTGTTCTTACCTGTCAATTTTATTTATCTTTATGAACACATGTGAGAGGACATCCTCTATTGTCAATATAGCTATGGCTAAAGAGTGCAGTGAAGTGATTGCAAACCCTAAACCAGAGCTGGGCAGTAACTCATTACATATAATCTGGATTACATAATCAGATTCTAGAAATTAAGTACTTGTAATTAGATTAAGTTACATTTTAAAATACTCTGAGTCAGGCTAGTTATTGATTACATTATTACATAATTGTTCCCACAATTGCAATAAATTATCGAGAAAAATAATATTTCACCTAAACTATCTACTTGAATTATCATGAAAAGAAATATAACGATTAAGTATCACTTTTGCATGTTCAAGGTTCTCTGATGTTGGTTTATGGTCACATGACATGCAGGTAAACAAATACAATATATATATATACACACATTTATTTTTAGTAAGTTTTTTTATTAATCTTATTTAAAAATGGTTTATTAATTTTTTTTATGATTTAACTAAATATTTTTAATTTGATTAATGTTTAATGCACTTTTATTTTATGTATTTATGGTACAAGGTTAGCCTGGCTTCCGCCTTGGCTCTAGGAGCTTAGTCTGGCCAAGCTACCTTAATACCTGCCTTCTGGGAGGCGGGCTTAACCTGCGTCCATCAGATGCCTCTGTATACTACTGGACGAATCTACAACCAATCAGACCACTCATTCCGATGACGTATGCATAGCGACCGGAACCTGAGCTCGTTTCTCATTGGCTCCCACGTTTTTGGGAACGGAAATGCTCTAAAACGGCAGCTTTGCCAGACTAGTACAAGGTTACCCTAAGTGTCTTATTGCTTTTATAAAATCTAAGCATTTTGATGTTGAGGTGGTTTTTTGCTGACATGTAAATCAAGGTTGATAGTTGGCATCTTTCAGAGCTGCACACTGTATATAGATAGTGTGATAGATCGTAGTTGTTACCATGTGGGATATTTTAGCACAGGTCGAACACTGTTGACCAATTAGCCTTTAAGAGAAGAACAGCCCATTCTGTGATCAAGGAGGACATTTCTAGCATATTGTATTCTGTCATCCTTTTTTTCTTTTGGTCCCGTTCGTCAACCACTCGTTCTCTCTGCGTGTACGGTAGTGTCAGCTGCGTAGGAGATGATGCACTGGATGTAGTATGTTCCCCGGGGAGCGCATGGAGGCCGAGGGGTTGTTTGTGTGTTAATCTAGTGAGTCAGTGTTCAGATAGTATGGGCTCTTACCTTCACATCTCGTGTTACAGCAGTCAGTGAAGTCACATGCTGAATCCCGTCATAATCAGCATGTTATTGACTTCATGTTCTCAGTTATTCTCTGAGTCTCCCAGCGCTATGTTTAGAAGACAATCTTCTGCCAGGATTGAAGCTATCGAAGCTTAGTTTTTTTAAAGAGATAATGGAAATTATCACAGGGAAACCATAGATTTGGCAGCGCGACACATGCATGTTTGAGAGCTATTTGCACTGTGTCACTTGTGCCATTTGCTCTCCAATCATTTATGTTGTTTGGTTCATGCAGAGCAGATCAACAAAATGGAGGAAAATTGAACTCTTTAAATGTGGGTAAGTATGGCAATTTAATCTTTTGATGGAAAATTGAGAGATTGGCTCGCTGATACAATGCAGTACAGAATACACAGCTAGTTAAGCATCTTTGCATTGTTTCTGCTTTTAAAACCAACTTTAAAGTCTAAATGAAATTAAAATGGACCCTTTCTTTAATACATGTTCCTGGTATTGTTTTCAGTGTATGTTAATGCAAAAACAAATGTTAATGTTTCATCAAACTGTTCTGCCATTAATTCTTCTTTCGTTCTCATCTGACATTGCCTAGATTTTGTGGGTTATATTAGTTATTAATAATCATTTAGGCTTTCATATTTTAGGGCTAAAAATGTTGCCAAACAGTATTGCTGATTAGCATTAATGTAATAAACCACAACATGGTCTGACCTAATTCTCGTATTAAATGCCCACTTATCACAATCCAATCAATTCCCTTCCTACTTGTTCTTTTCCATGATAAATGTTCTAATTTTGTACTATGGAAAGTGCACTTGGTTTTGCACAAGTTAAAATATTTCAGTGCATAGATTGAAATAAAACCCATGCATTCGCAGAGATTTGAAACAGACCCTGGATCATCTGCAATTTTTATAATAGGTGGTAAAAATAAAACTGATTTCTTTTCATCCTTTCAGGATGTGAATTAAGATAGGTTAGTCTAATGCGGGGTGCATTAGTATCCCAGCATGCCTCAGTGTGGGTCCCGAATGCCTGATCTCAAGCCTTCCCTCTGGACTGAGACTTCCAGTGTGGAAAAGCCTCACCATGGTACAACACTGATTGAGGGTGAAAATTTGATTTTGAGGATGAAAAGCTAACTTTAAGCGTGTCTACTGTAACGATAATAATACACGTGTACCAGGAATCAAAGTTCTGGGAGACGATGTATATTTTGCACAGCATGTGTCCGTTGTAGGCACACGTGCTGTAGAGTGCTTGAAGAGCTCTGTCATGCCGTCTGAACTACAGAAAGAACATCATGTACCAAACACTATTTGATGAAGAACTAAACCCTGGGCTGGGTCCTGTTTCAAGGGGATATGACTCAATCCGCCTGGGCGAACGGTAGTGAGAGGTGGAGGAGGAAGAGAAGGGGGTGTCAAACGGAAGAAGAGGAGGAGAGGGGTGTAAAACAATATTTGTGGTGAGTCGGTGTCACCGGTGGGATGAGATGAGCTGTAGGTTGGGAATAGGGGGACTCTGTAGCAGGTGGCGTCTGGGCCCAGGCAGAGCTTATCTTGTAAAGTCTTACCGGGAGGTTAAATAATTAAAGAAAAGTGGGTGTTATGGCATGGGGAGTCTAGACGTGTCTGGCGCCCGTATGGGGCGTCTCTTTAATACGAGCGCTTTATCTCAGATTAGAGAGCAAGGTCAGTGGCTTGCGCCCTGCTTAGGTGACAGTGCCGCTTTGCCAGCGAGGCACAGACGAATAGCTCCTGCCACTGGCACGATTAAATGCGCCCTAGTTCTCTGTCGCACTTCCTGCTATCTCTGCCACAGTGAAAGGCCATGCGTTAGATAGCCGCGTTCATTTTCATTCGGTGACCGAATGCGGCGTTCCTCGAGTCTGTAGATTTGGTCCATCTTTTTGGGTGGCTCTTTAAGTTGTTCTCTGATCTCATTTGTTCCATGAGACTATGAGTATTGAAGTGTCCTCTTTTTCTCTCTTTCCTTTCCTCTCTCTCCGACATACTCTCAGCCTCTCTCGCACTCTTGCGTTTTTTCATACACCTTGTGTGTGAATGGAAAATGTCTGTCACACCAGAAAAAGGCTGCTCTGGTGAAAGACTTCACAAGCTCACCCTCCCCTTTCTCTCAGTTTCCCCAAAACAAAAAAACGGAGAAAATTCCACAATGCCTAGATGCCTCTTTCTGTCTTTTCTGAATAGAATAAGCCCCTCACAGTTGTAGCTTGCAAATATTTACTGAAATAGCAGTACCTCTGTGTAGCGACCTTCTGCAGACATCTCTTTCTTTTTCGTTATTTTGCCCCTTCCACAGCCTCTCATAAAGTGACTCATAGCATGTTGCTAGGGAATGTTCCAGAAAGGGGCATTTACTGCAGCAGTGAGACGTGGTTCAGTCTTCCCATATGATTGTGTTTCTGGGTGAAACCTGTCATCTCGCAAGTCTCCGTCCCACATGGGCGTCTGGCTTGTGCCCTTGCCTTTTGTCTGGCATTCTGATGGGACAACTCCGATAACACAGGAGGAGGGGGCAATGCGTCCCCTCTCAAGTTCCCATAATGCCTTTGTTGTCTGGTGTGCTCAGTGACGTGGGTGAATGGATGGTTAACTAGATTAAGGCTTGTGCTTGATGAAACAGTGGTATTGTGACTAGATGTGTCCATCTCTGTTTTTTCTCCAGTTACCAGTGCAACCCGCAACGCCAACATGGGTGGCTGTATGTTCAGCTGTAGATTTGTGCATGGAATGTACTGCCGATGCGTACTTTTAGTGTCGTTTGTACACCCTGCAATACGAGCTGGCCCAAACTAGAGAGGACGCAAGGAAACTTTCAATGTTTTTCTCTCGTCCCCGCTGTCTTGCCGATGAAGTCACTTGGAAATTAGTCGTTCACTGCACACACTCTCTTTCCCTTGGAAATCTGTTGTGTAATGTGTGCTTTGGTATGAATTCAAAGCCCATTCTAAGAAGTTTCCCTCACTGCTGTGAGTTCAACTGTTGGATCTCTCATGACATGATCTCCACATACTCTGCCCGACTCCATGAGAATAGTACTGTACCGGGGAGAGATTTGGAGACTGAGCACAGATGGCTGGCAGTGAGCAGAAGTCCCCATTCTCCAGCCTCTCTCTCCCCCTCCTCCTCCTCCACCCGCTCCGTTTCTTTCCTCCCAGATCGTGAGAGCACAGCTGTTTTCCTTCTGTTATGAAACTGTGGAGAGGAAACAGGAAATGGCTTCATGAAATATAGATCTGGAGGCCAGACTTGGTTGTCTTTGCAGCTTGTGAGCACGGTATAAAAAAGAGAGCGAGAAGAGAGGGGAAAAAAGTTCGGATAGGCTTATGTAATGCCTCCTCCATTTCCTTCGGCTTGGTAACAGAATGGCCCCTGCAGTTTCTAGGCCGCTTTAGGGCTTTCCGAACTCATAGACGAGGCGACGACTGCTTAAACAACGCACACCCAGTTCACCTAAGAGCCTGTTAGAGGCTCTGTGACAGGTGTTAGCGCATATCTCCTCTTAGCTAACAACACAATGGAGCAGCATACGTAGCAGTAAGAGGATTGAGCTGTCTGATCTCAGAGAAACCGCATAAGGCTAACCCGAATTAGCCCAGCCCAGCTCTCTCCCTCGCGGTTGTGCAGTTGTTGCCACATTATCGCAGCCTGTTTACATTTCTGCCCTGTCACAAACAGGCTGACGACGGTTTGTTGTGTCTGCTCTGTCTGGGGTTTGTGTCTGTAATCATAACACATTAACAGATCTTCCGGGATGCCGTCACGTCTGACTTCGATGCTTGAGCCCGCCGATTAGCACAGGGAAGGTTAGACAAGGCTCAGGGAATATGATTTTATATAGGGATTACGGGTTTATGTAAATTGCGCTGTTAGATTAGTGATGAGACAGCTGATGACTCACATTGAGTTCAGTTTTATTGGTACCTGAGTAGTAGCTAATTTGGCTAAAAGTGAGATCAAACACACCTGATACACTCCTATTTTTGTAGACGCTATTAGGATTAGGCGGCATATTTAATTTGACTTTTTAAAGCCGTGAGAGATAAATGTAGAGTTGGTACAGGTCCAGGCATTGACTGGTTAACTGGCAAAGCATTCAGAATGTGTCTTTCTAAAAACAGTTTGAGCGAGCGATATCATAGTACACAAAAAAGTACAACCTGTTGAATGGACTGTACACGTGTACCTCACAGTTCACCCTGACTCTAGTCCAACTTTACCGCATTAGATGACATCACCCTTTGTTTGGGTCAGAACAGGCCATTTCTAAGGAGGACAGAGCGAGGCTACGCTGATGAGATTAGCCTGGCGATTTAGAGAAAACTGTTACAGTGGTTTAGCCTACAGCAGCAGTGGACAGTCCTGGATAGAGGAAAGGTGCTTGAGTGGTGCCTGGTACACTAGGTTGGCTGAGATTACAACCCTAGTGCCTCGGAGGTTGAGATGTGTCAGTTCACCCCACCCTATCCCTCTCCATCTACCAACAGTTGTCTGTCTCTTGGAGTTGGTCCAGGCCATAATCCGGTTAGGGGCAGCAGATTTGGGCCGTTTTATCTCCTGTGCTGGGTTAACTCCTGCGATGCGTCTGGTCTCTGGTCCTTTACTCCAAGCCCTCAACAGATGGGGCCTTGTCTTGCAAGCACTCTCTCCAGAGGAGCCGTGGCAAAGAGCCAGCACCAATGCAGCTTATTTAACCGTGTCACTACATGGCCCAACTGTATCTTGGGTACGGCCTTGTGTCTTGTACAGAGAAAGTGGCCATGTTGGAAAGGTCAAAAACTAAAGTTCAAGACGGCTCAACCTAAAGAAGCTACTGGCTTGACAAAACTGGCTTTCAGTAGAGATGAGCCAGGATTGTTGACTAGTCATCCAGCAACTAACAAGCTATTGTGGTTAATTGATTAATTCAGTGCCAGTACTTTAAAGTCACAATAAAATGGTAGTAGTGACAGATCTTTTCTTCTTTATTGACATGTTTATCAGAGTGTTACAGAATATAAAGTGACTAAATGTAGAGCAAGGATTTGGTTTAACGCATCGGTTGGTGATTGGATTGTGAGAGGTGGACCTTGCACTCAAAAGTGGAGGCAGATAAGCTTGCAGAGGCAGGTTTAAGTGGACTGAATGTCCAGCATACATCACCAGAGAGAAGTCTGATGTTTGCACCAGAAGATCCAGTTATGAAATCTCAGTGTATTTGTATAAAACGCGTACATGGATGAACTGTTCACAATGGTTATTTGGAAAATGTTTAGAGTGGATTTTTATTGCATGAGGATGAATTTGTAGCTTCTGTGAGAAGACCATCAAAGCACCAATTTTATTCAGATCTTCTTTCCTGCGTAATTCATAGTCCGCTGTGGGTTGCTGATGTCATAGCTGTATGTTTGTAACAACATGCCTGATCATTTTGCACAAGAATCTCTAAAACAATAATAAGTAGACTGTCGTGCTCATTCAAAGGATTTGCGATACATGATGAGGAAGTATGACGAGATTAACATCAAAAATTAATTCCTTCCTTTGATTAAGTAAGATCAATCCATGACATAATCAGTTTATGAAACAGTTTTATGGAATCAGAGCTGTGGCCTAGCAGATATATTAAGCTGTGCTGCTCATGCGGGCAGTGATTGTTAAACTCCAGCTCACATTAATAATAAAACTGACCCTAAAACTCTCTTGTCTCCTTTTCTCCATTGCCTTGATGTAGGTCAGAAAAGCCATTTGAAACGTCATGTTATCACATTTTTGTGGATTAGTCTCTTGCCTCACTTTTTGAGTCTGCTTTTGGTCTGCCCCACACCCAATCACAATACTCTGTTGTTCACATTACTGCCCCCTGGTGGTAAGAATGAAAACATGACGGGTTTGCTATGTTATTACTCATTCATAAGCAAGTGTCTGGCGTGCATCTCTGATGTTGCTAAAAAGCTCACAAATCATTAACAGTAATCACTATTACCATTTTTAATGAACCAAAACCCCTAAAAGTGAAGACAAAAATCTGTTTATGCTGCAAACATGATTGATATCTGGTCAAACAATGAGCATTTTTGCAAGCAATTAATGCCTTAATGAGCAAGCACTTCTAAACCATAGCACGAGGAAGCGCTGCTCATTTTTATTGAAAATGTAAAAACGTTGCAGCTCCGTGAATGTGTAAAATATGCTAATGGATTTTCTCTCTGTTTTCTTGTCTTGCAGCTGAAGTGGAGTTTGTTCAGATAATAATCATAATTGTGGTGATGACTGTAATGGTAGTTGTGATCATCTGTTTGCTGAACCACTATCGGCTGTCGGCCTGGGCCTTCCTCACACGCCACAGCCAGGCCCGTCAACGAGAGGAGGGCATGCAGCCGGTAAGTGTGTGTGTGTGTGTGTGTATGTGTGTGTGTGCGTTTTATTCTGAGTGGGTGTTCGTTTGATTCTCCAATCACCATGTGTGTCCTGTCTGTGTGCGCTCTGAGTGGGTGTAGAGTTCCTGTTCTTTTGTTTGATCACCATGTGTGCGACTTTGTGACCGTGTTCATATGGGACCATGTTCAGTGTGCGTGCCAGCTTCAGGGTCTTTGTGTCAGTACACCTGCACAAATGCATTATGCAGTTACTAGGGATGGGTCAGGATGGTCAACTGGCTCCATTAGTGAGGTGTGCCTTTAATATTTGTTTATTATGCATTATAATCCACAGGTTTTCTATGGTAGTTTTGTGCTATAAAAGGTTAGAGGTATCCATATTTCATTAGGAAAGTCTAACTAGTCTTTTTAGGCAACACACAAACTAGTTTATTTTGGAAACGCATAGTTCTGCACATCCCTGGTTCTTCTTTACGTGGATTTACGTCCTGTTGTTGAGAGCGAGACATGCTCGTCTAGACTGCCGTCCGTTTCGCCTCCCAGAACGAGAGAGAGAGAGCCATAAAAGATATGAAGAAGGTGAAGATGTGATTTAGGAACAGATGCAGGGCATGAAAGGAACCAAGCTCATAAATTTCAACAAGAGCAGAGTTTCTAGCTGCATGTTTAGAGGCCATGAGACTAACCAGTGGTCTTGAATTAATAATGCATGATATGAATGTATTCTAATATTTACTGCATGTGCATTTAGATAAACTTTTCTGTTGCCTGGAGCGAGTTAGATTTTTTTTGCCCCTCCCAAACTCAAAGCCCTAATGCATGAGATGAAGTTGATTTTATGTCTTGGTCTTAATGCATGACTCACACTGGATCCTTTTTTCTGTTTCATAGGACGGCTGTGCATGGCCAACAGATAGCTTGGTGACGCAACAAGGAGCCACTGAGGTTAGTCAACTGACACGACCTATTATTCAACCTTTCTGGCAAAATATTATTAATTGCTTTTATGTTTTAATGTCATGTTTATGGCTGGGCAACATAGCTAAGAGCATGAAACTCACAATATGTTTTCACCCTTTCAAGGACAATCGTTATACTTATTCACACTATTTAGTGTATATTTACACTAAATAAACACAACAATGTCCTTTTTGCTATACACTACAATTACTAACAGTATAGTAATAAAGAGACATATTGTTTACTCATATGTGATGTTACTAAATATACACTTCTGTTCAAAGGATTGAAATTAATCTAAAATTAATACTATTATTCAGCAAGGTTTTATGAACTTTCTATTGACCAAAGAATCTAGAAAAAAAAGATTTTTCACAAAATATGAAGCAGCACAATTATTTTTGACACTAATAATAATAATTATGCTTCTAGAGCAGCAAATCAGCATATTAGAATGACTTCAGAAGGTTATGATGCTTAAAATTCAACTTCGATCACAGGAATAAATAACATGTTAAATTGTATACAAATAAGGTTATTTTACATTTTTAAATAACTATCATTTTTTAAATAAATTTCAAATATTTCAAAAACATACTTTTTACTGTATGTTTGATCAAACAAATGCTGTACTTTTGACATTTTCATTAGAAAAATGTTTACAACATTGATAATAATCAGAAATGTTTCTTAAGCCGCAAATCATATTAGCATGATTTATGATTTATTCAGCTTTGATCACAGGAATAAATTATATTTTGCAATATATTCAAATAGAAAACAGTCATTTTAAATTGTAAAAAATATTTCTGAACATTACTGATTTTACTGTATTTTTGATCAAACAATTGCAGACTTAAAGTAAAAACTTCAATTCGAATCTTTTGTGAAAAAAAAAAATATATATTTGTGTACTTATTAATTAACTAATTCAATAATTTTGCATGTTTGCTTTAAGTATTCTGGGGTTAATTTCTAACGAGGTTCATTTTTTCCCCTCTCTACGTTCAGGTGATGTATGGGCCACGGAGCGGAGAGCGCTTCAACCCACCTTCATTTATGCAAAGGGACCGATTTAGCCGCTTCCAGCCCACCTACCCATACCTGCAGCAGGACATCCACTTGCCGCCCACCATCTGCCTGTCCGACGGCGAGGAGCTGCCGCCCTACAAGGGCCCCTGTACCCTGCAGCTCAGGGACCCCGAGCAGCAGCTCGAGCTGAGCCGTGCGTCCGTGCGCGCGCCCCCCAACCGGACCATTTTCGACAGCGACCTGATAGACGTTTACGTGCACGGAGGCGGCCCGCGGCCCCCTAGCAGCAACTCTGGCAAGAGTGCCTCGAACTCACACGTGGAGGGGCCGCCGCCCACCTATAGCGAGGTGATGGGTCAGACGTACCCAGGCTCTGCCTCCTTCCTGCACCAGCACAGCAATAACGCACCACCCTCCAACCAGAGGACAGCCAGCCGCTCCGCCCAGCCTGGCGCAAGCACAACCCTGTTTGTCAAGGTTAAGGATAGCCGGCGCGACAAACCCGTGTGACTAGGACGCACCTGGAGAAGGCAGTAGAGAGCGCATGTGCTCTTATGTACTTCCTCCTGGACCTAAAGGGGACTTAAACGCTCCCCTTGCACAATTTAAATCGAAAATTGAGGAACCAAGCTTACAAAGTTTATTTTTTGGAATTTTCGTTTTGTTTTTTGCTAGAACTTCGGGGCCTTGTATGGATGTTTGGGCTCCTCGGCTAAATCTCTTTGTTTGTTTGGTTTTGTATGCTTTTCCTGTATTTAAAGAACACGTGTGTTGGCACAGATTGTTTGCGTGAGAGACCACATAGGTCATAGGATTGAGAAATTTTCTATTCTATTTGTGCATTTCCAGGACTCGTGCACAGAAAACTGATCACAACCAATCAAAATCCAAATTGAGTGCCATGAAAAAAATCTTAAATCTTGGGGATGTGACTCACAACAACAAAAAGTCTTTATGTTGCACTTATTCTTTCAATAGTAGAAACGCCTACCCTTAGTTACTTTTCATACGTCAATCCACATGGTTCCCGGGATTTGTTTCTTCCTTTTTTACGTTTCGCATTTTCCTGATATGGAGATGTAGAACTCTGATCCAGCCTAAAATCTCCACACCTGAACTGCATCATGGCACTTATTATTTTTATTTTTTTTTTTTTAAAAGAGGGGGTTTAACGAGCTGTTCAAATTCCAGATCACTTTTTCCACTGACCAAGTGAGAGATATTGGCATGGATATCTGCGGATGAAAGTCATGACACACACGCCACTTTCATCCTGTCGAGTAGCACTTTAAACTTACGTCACTTCAGCATTGTCATGGGGTCCAAGTGCAAGGGAATCATGGGAACTGTAGTCTTATGCACATCCTATCCCCTTCTGAGCAAGTATGTCATATCTCATACAGTTTGTTTTCCACTAAAAAAAAGCATGCGTATTGTTTTTTTCCAGTTATTCATACTATAATTTACTTCATGATCGTATACGGATCTCATATTTTATCTTTTACTCTCCTCTCCTGGAATGCCGTTTTATTCCGAGGCAGCACAGGAAAACGCTTTTATCTCTTTATTGGTCATCGGTATTTATATCAGTTGAAATGCAACGTGTACCAATCGTGACAAGGTACACCCCCCTTTTTCTTTCTTCCTTTAAAGTCGTATTCAATCACATGGCACACTTTGGAATGCTTTCAGACGTGTTGATTGTGTTTTTGATCACACCTGAGCTTTGTAAACCATCGTTCTTTGGCCTTCCCTTTAGAAAGTCCCATATAAAAACTATTTATTGACTAGCTATTTATTAAAGTGACCGGTTTGAGAGAATATTTAGTCGAAGCGCCACTTTCCTTCCTAAAATAGGCTTTTTAGGAAGGAAAACCCCTTGAATAGCAAGACTCTCCTATTGCCCATCCGCTTCGGCTCTGAATACCTTGGCCTCCCGTCATTGGCTCTGCTTCCCGTCGCTCATTCTGATCGCGCAGTTTGAGTTCGTACTGTATTGCTGCTGCTGCTACGCGCTGCTACCGCTACTGCTGCTGTTGTCTGTTCGTTCGTTATATAGGCCTATGTCCGCTTTCCCATTACTTTATAACCGCGTACCAACCCAAACATAGATGTCCGTGCTCCGTTTTGGTTATCGTTAACATTAGCGCGTTTTCGCCATCATAGTCGTACTAGGAAAAACAAACCCAAATGTGTTTTTTTTTTTCTTCTTACTTTTGCAGCCGAGAGGTTTGCATGCTACTATTTACATGAGCAAATTCGGTGCCTAACAGTCATGTTTAAGCAGACATAGAAACCCACTTGCACTCAAAAGTCCCCACCTTTGTTGTGCCTCACTTCCTATGGTGCTTCTTTCAGTAGTCGGACTCTGTTTATTTGTACGGTGCTGTATATAACTTGAATATATTATGCACATATCCTACCCAATGGGTAGAAAACCACAAGAAAGCATTGTTAATACTGTAATATAATGTATAGATAATATTAAAAAGAAAACTTTAACACGGTGGCATCAAGTTTTGTGAATGCCTTCAATTGTGCTTTGTCTTTTTTGTAAAACAGAGTAAAGTTTGCAAAGAGAAATGCTACAGTATGGTCACAGAAATACAAAATGACGACTTATATATATTTTTTCCTATACAGTAAATGCAAATCTGTTATGTGATGAAACGAATATTCTGATTATAAGGCAGTTATATAAAGGATAACTAGCTGCTGCTTTTGTAACTTCCAGAGAAAGAATTATAAATGCCAGCGCTTGTCATTTTATTTATTGAAGTTTATTTTGTGACTGCTAGCTGTTTGGACGTGTAATAACCACCACGCAGAACAATAACGTCACTGTGCCGTGATTGTCGACTTTTGGGCTCCCACGCGGCCTTGTCTCCGAGCGGTTTCATGGTTCATATCAAAACGCAGCTCAGGGTGAGGCTTTATCGGCTCGGTGGGACATCAGTGGCAAACGGTTAACATTCTGTTGTTGTTTTTATGCACATAATCGAGTTGTGTGGTATACAAAAAGAGCATCAAATGAGGAAAAATCCAGCCCATAGCTGATCGTTACTGCATGTTCATGTTGTCATTATTTCCTCGGCATAGCAGTCTGGTTCCGCGCCGAAAGGCTCCTCTCCAGAAACACGCGCTTGAATGAATGACTGACTGAAGATTTGTGTGGGTGAGTTCAGAATCTCGGTCCGTGGATCTGGAATTTCCCTCCAATCCACAGCTACGTTCTTCATCGGCCTTGGCGAGATCACGTCACAGGACTGTACAACCTATATTGTGGACTACAAACTTTTGTTTTTTACAAGAAGAAACGGTTCAGTGAGCGAGGAACGCTGCTGTCCTTACGCCTTTTTTATTTTTTATTGTTCTATTTAATTGTGATGTCAGCGGTTTTCAGTTTGAGGTCTGTTAATTGCAATACTTTTACAGGAAAAAGGTGATTAAAACCCAATGAAAAAGTTAATAAAAATAAATACAAGGGAAAAAAAACAATAAAACTATTGCTCAAAGATGCTGTTGTAGTCCCTCATGAAACGATTCCACGCTTGTTCTTTCGCTGTCATCAAATGGCTAGAGAGAGCAATTAAAGTTGAGGAAAAGAACCAGAGAACGAGTCTCTTTTGTGCTTTGTGTTTATGTTGTGCTCCTCAAGGTTGAAGTGAATTTACAACTTACCTTTATTAAAAAAAAAAACTTTAGGATGAAGCGTTCAAAATTAAAAGCCCATAAAGCAGGGCTGGAAAAGAAACTTCAAGAGTCAGGCTACCATCAGAAAGTGCTGTTTTTACAGCTGCTTCATTGTGAATGAACCAGTGATAAGAGAGCACGAGATTCACTCTCGATTATTATCATAAATATTGCTTGTAGCTCTGGTGTACAAATTAATGCATCATTTTGTAAAAAAAAAAAAAATTAAAATAAAAAATAAAAAGTTGATTGTTATTGGAAACGTTATTTTGAAAGCAGCTGAGCTAGTTTTACTTTTAGTTACTCCTCAGCTGATGCGAATTTTAGGTGAAGCCATGTTTGGGTTTAAATTATAGGAATATCAAAATAATGCATGGTTGAAATCAGAGAGCGTAATACTTCCGTCATGTCTTCAGTTTGAAGTCCAACATGGAAAGCTATAGATCCTTTTTTCTGGAATATAGCAGAAGTCTCAAAAGTGTCTTTGTGTCTCTTTTTTGTGACACTTGAGTAGAGTTACATTTTATACAAGAGTATTCTCAACAAAAGTCATAATTAATATATATATATATATATATATCATTTGTTTTAAGCTGTTTTTAACAATTTATAATAAAAAAAAACTTGCCAAAGGTGAGATTGTTTATTTTTTAATTATTATTGACAGCCAAGTGGAAGATCCTTCGACAAAAAAAAGGCCTCACAATCCCATCAGACCTAAGTGCTTTACCAGCAGACACATTAACTTGAATAATCAGTTCAATTATTAACCTGTGACAATTCATAGACATGAACAACTGAAAATGAGCTCACAAAAATGAAACGCATGAATATGGCAGGATTGTACTGAACAGAAAAGATGATGATTTGCAGAATGAATGTCAGCACTATTGGTGAATCTCTCTTATTATTATTATTTTTTTTTTTTACAGTATTTTAAACAACGACATAAGCTGCATTACATCTTAATGTACACTTACAGCTTCTGACCAACGCCATTTGGCATAACACCAAGTTACAAACAACTCAAGGCTTTACAACATATTTCATTTTCAGTAATGTATGTGACAATTTAGATAACTCCTTATTTTAAATAACATTTCACAAATGCAAGAATTAAAAGAGGCAGTGCTATGTGGTTATATAAACAAAGTGTTAGTATGTGCTGTTGAACACCTTACACCTGCTGTTCCCTTTAGAAAACATACCCTCACACTCATCCCTTAAAAACCCTTCACGTAGAGTTCAAAAATTCATATCCAAAACTATGGTTATAATCTTATAATTTAGCCTATTATGTGAACAGTAAGTGTAGAGCTTACAGCCTACATACTACATTATACTGTGTAAGCTAAAGACATACTGCGTTCCTTAAGAGTATTATACTGTCACTTTGTAACTTTTAAGTCTATATTCCTATTCCTTCTTTTTTCGGAAAGACACTTTGTCTTTGGTTTCCTGAAGTTTTTCTGAGAACTTGTCTTTCGTTTCCTCCATCCTCTCAGATATACGATCCTTGGTTTCCTCCATTTTCCCGGAGATCCTCTCTTTGGTCTCCTCCATCTTCTCCTGCAGGTATTCCTTCACGGGTGGAGGGGTGGACATGTACCCTTGCTTCCTCAGGTACTTCACGGACAGAGACGTTCCTCCGAGAGTCACGGTGTATCGGGCAGGTGTGGCGATCTTCAGGAGAGCAGAGAACATCAAACCAGCCTTAAATCGACTTGTAGAACACTCAAGAGTTCTTGAAATCTATGGAACCTGGACATGGAACCTTTTGTTTTCACACTGCGTTCTCAATAGTGGGGAAAAAAGAAGGCTATTTTATAGGGATAGTTCACCAAAAAATGAAACTTCTGTCATTAATCACTCAAGTCGTTCCAAACCCACAAGACTTTCTTCGCTCATCTAGGAAGCACAAATTAAGATATTTTCGATGCATTCTGGGAGCTCTCTGATCCTCCACACACAGCGTATCTGTATACATGTTGCATGTGTTGTTTACGTATGTGATACTGTCCACAATGGCTCTATAGGGTGATGTGGAGAAGACAAACCGTTAAATGAAGCTGTTTGTTTTGTTTTCTTTGCACACAAAATGTATTCTCATAGCTTCGTAATATTGCGATCTATTGATCTTTGCTGTCTATGAGTCTCAGAGAGCTCCTGGTTTTTTTTTTTCTCTTTTATGTTGTACTTTCTTTTCTGAAGATGAACAAGGGTCTTATGTTTTTGAACTGTCCGAGTTTTCATTCTTGGATGAACTATCCCTTTAAGAACAGTTGACTGAAAAGTTCTTAGAGGAACTTTATTATTGATTTAATGTGTATTATGAGCTATGTGTGTTTTTTTATTCTTATTTTACTGTTCAGCTCTTTGGTCTGCAGCTGGGTGGTTGTAAAGTGCTTTATAAATAAAGTTGAAAGGAATGAATGAACCAAAAATGGGTCTTCTGTGGCTTCACTGTGAAAACACTCTTTTGGTGGAAGCTTATTTTGTAAGAGTGAACTTGTGTTTGTTCATTTAGTAACTGCTGGGTTTGAGGTCAGTGCAGCTCATTTGAATTAATTTGATTAGAATGACAGTGTATAAGAAAGGATACTTTGCCCTAAAATACTTTTTTTTTTTTAATTTACTTTTTTTTATTCTCTATTCAGTTTTATAAATTCTATACGAAAACTGAAACCACAGTAAATTGCCTTGATTTTGCTTTGACCTTCATGATATTAATCAACCTTGACGCTCTAATGAAGCTCATATCGTATTATTTTTTCATTGATAAATTATGTGAAACAATTAGTTCAGTAAAAAAAGACCGTTAGCCTACCTTGTACATGGCGTAAGCGGTCAGTGCGTAGCCGCTCTGGGAATTCTCCAGGAGTTTCACCACCTTGTCAGGAAACCCAACATACTCAAGAAATGGCACCAAATTGACTCCTCTACAAACCAGAACAAGAGAGGGAGCATGAAAATACATTTCACATAATTTCACACATAATTTTTTCAACCTCATGTCAAGCCAAACCTAATTGACTTTCACAATGTCTTCTTTTGTGTTTCACAGAGACACAAATGCTGGTAACCAAACATTCTATTGTAAAAATAAATTAATAAATAAGAATATATACAGTATATATAGAATTATATAAAAGATTCTGGTTTAGATTTTGGTTAATATTAAATTGCATATCAATGTAATGAGTGGAAGTTTTTGAACAGGGATAATCGTTAATCCTGAATTGTATTAAGTCTTTTATTAATATTTGTTATACTCGGCTGTTTTTTCATCATTACTGTATTTACGTACTATTACAGTTTTCCTAATTCTTAATTTTTTTTAAATAGCTTTTATTTTTTATATTGCATTTTAGTTTTATTTTATTTTTAAGTGCATTTTAAATTTTTTTATTACTATTTAGGTTTATTTTATTTGTATTTCAGTTTTATAATTTTAGATGATTAATTTTAGTGCTTGAAACTTAAGTACATTTTTCATTTATTATCTCTATTTTAATTGTATTAAAATGTTAATTAATTAACATTGTTTTAATTGTATTCAAAATGTTTTAATAGTTTTAGTTAATGATAATAACCCTGATACTGAGGTTTTAACAGAGTCAAACATTTAAAGCATTTTTAAAGTTAAATAAAATTAAAAATCCACTTTTTTATATAAAAATACATTAGGCACTTTAAGTAATACATTTTTAAAAAAGATATTTCAATTTTAAAGGTTGCTAATATTGTTTTATGAGTCTATTAAAACAGGTTTACATGTATGTAGGTCAAAAAACACTTTAGTTTTCACCAAAAATAGATTTAATTTTACCCCATTTCTAAATGATTCGTGAATGACTCGTGAAGCAGTTCAAAGAATCAGTCTGTCTAAACCACTCCTTCCCGTGAGCCCTCACTGCTCTGATTGGTCAGATGGCGCAGTTAACACTGCGTTAAACATCGTTTATCATTACTTAAACTAATGAGACAGACGGTTAGTGTCAATCACAATGTTTAGACTACATTAGTCCCACAACTGAACAACAGAACTGCAGAAATGCAAGTTAGCCGGTTACCAAGACATGTGCAGGGTTGTTACACAATGAAACATACACAAATACGATCGCTAGAAAATACAATCATCAATTATTAAGTTCAGAGGAGCAAGCCGGTCCAAATAAACTGGGCTCTGATCCATCTTTTAAGATCAAGCATTTGGTGAATATCGCGTTGTACTCCAAGATTGGAAAAGCAGTCATCAGTAAAATGACGCGAACACAACAAGAGACTGTACTGCTGAGGTGTTGTTGAAAAAATGAATGTTAACCACTCATTCTTTGTAGATTCATCTTTCAGAAAGGCATATAAAACAAATCAACTCTCACAGCATACAGCGTCTTCCTGACATGATGTTATTCACGTGGAAATTGTACTGTTTGTGGGAGGGGCAAGTTGTTGGCGACGTAGAACATGAGCGGGCATTATGCAAATATGTTACTCCGTGACCTGTGGCCATAACAGAAAAAGATTCGAATTGCTGACGACTCGTTTAGGAGAATGTGAGCGACTCTTTTTTTTGATAGACAATAACTTTATTTATCGTGCACTGTCAGCGTCAAAACTCTGCAGTTTACGTTCACATACTGCTGCATGAAACACTGCATGAAAGATCATATTTTAAAAAAAAAGACATAATAGGGGCACCAAAATGACATCTTTAATTCAAGCTAAAGGCTGTGAAAACTAGTGATGAAGGCAAACTGATGACCCTGGTCTTCTCTGCTCAGTGAGGTCATGCTGAATGAAACAGCCAGTTCTCAGGCATCCATTACCACCTCCCACATTTCTCAAACGTCTAGACAGTGGTGACCCACATTCAGCCAGATGTAATGCAAAGTAAACATTCCAGTGTGCCATTTACCTCAATCCAGCATGCGCCATTCACATACAATGACCAAGCAGAAAGAAAATTACCTACCTACCTCAACCCATACACACACACACACACACACCTGTTTAACAGATCAACACCACCTCTCCTACAAAAATGTCACACATACTCCTTATTCTTTGGTTTGTTTTGTCAGAACTTTATGTTGTGCTTCTTATAGGACATTGGAATTTTTTCTTGTAGGCTATATTTCTTTGACTTTAAAAAACTTATCACATCATTTAACAATAAAACAGCCAAAATATACACTTTATAAAAATGTATGTAACTATAACGGCAATCAAACACTATTCATTTTACATGATTATTCAGTATATATTTTTATTTAATAATATTATTATATAATTTTTCTTAGTTTTTTTTTACAGAAAGAAATTTTGTTTATATATTTGTAAATTTCTATTTAGCAATAATAAAATACATTTTTAAATTATATTACATTTAAATTAAAAACTTCTTATTTGCAACAGTTATGCTAACAACAATAAAAAGACATTTATGAGATTAAAACACATCTGCTGATGCACATCATGCTGCGTTCATTGTCACAGGAAAATCCCAGCTTAAGATAAAGTGGAAATGACATCGCTCCCTTTGACAAGTGCATTCCAAACAACAAAATAATTTCACAAACATGCTCTGCTCACTCAACTATCCACTAACATGATATGGATGATCACTATGATTTAGAAAATGACCACAATCTGTGAATTGTTACACCCCTATTTATTA
>JAUMHP010000074.1:2816962-2828217 GCA_032361065.1 Enteromius trimaculatus | reverse complement strand
AGATTTACTTAATTCTAAATTCATTATTAAATTTTGTGCATAACAATATGATTAATAGCAGAAAATCATGTGATTTAATTGTGATGAAATTTTTTTAATCATTGCCCAGCACTGAAAATAAAGAAATTTATGTTCAAGCACCGGTGGAGATAGTTGTAGTTTCTGCCGGTTGCTGGACATGCTGTGTGTCGTTTGTGAAAGTAAAACAATTTTGTTTGTGATTCCAAGAGAGGACAAACTAGAAGTCAGTGGTCACGTTGTATTTACAACACTGTTCCAGATCAGTTCAACCCTAATATTAGAATGTGTTCAGCCTATTCGCGGAGGACGATCCCTAAAACCTGTAGAGTAGCCTATGCTAGCTGTGCACAGACTATCAAGGGGAGTAATTCTACCTCTGCAAGGACAGTCTGGTGCTTCTGACTCACAAGCTTTTCTTATTATTTTCAGTAATTATATCCCCACTGCTTGCTTTTATTGTTTTGGTGTCAAAGCTTTGAGACACGGCCTCACGTTTTGGAAAGATGCCTAACCATTTCCGTCACATGCTTGCGGTGTTCGGTCACAGTGCAGTAAATAGCTGGCCAATTAGAGCACACCTCGCTTTTTTTGAATGATGAGCTTTGTACAAATCGACCTGTTTCAGGAGGTGGGGCTTAGAGGAGAAACAAAAATGTACAGTATGTGGAAAACAATGTATTTTTGCACCTTTAAACCACTTAAACACACTGTATTACATAAAATACACGAAATAATGTGCTTTGTAGAACCATCATATGACCGCTTTAAAAATATTCCTGAAACCTAATAATTATGATAATTTTGGTAATGAGTTTAACACACCAACCGTCTAATTTTCTGTTAAAAACAAAAGTTTAAAAAGAAGTATCCGTGTCATAACTACAGCAGAATATACCAGACAAAATATAACTTGTGTGTTTTCTTTGAACTTTGTGTTTGACAGTGGGGGGCTTTAGCATTAAAAGAACTGCTGTTCTGGGATGTTATTTTTTGTTTAGGAAAAATCTGTAATACTTAATAAGAACCTTAAGGAGCTGGTTTACTGTTAAAATTCAAGTAACAAAAAAATGATATATTGGCTGACTATCTACTAATTTTCAGGTGTAAAGAGGGCCTATGTGTATTGTATTTCTGTACTACTTTAAATGTCTTCATATAGTAAACCATTTGTGTTTTCCATCACAGATATCGCTGCTGTGTCCATCGAGCAGTGTCAGCAGCGCTATAATGACATGAGACGGAAGGGTCATCCAAACGATCGCACCTTCTCAGCCGAGTTCATCACCTCAGACTGCAGCAGGGTACGAGCACTGCACAAATCACACACTTCACCTCTCTTTCATTTGTTAGACGCACTTGGCTCTTTGTCAGAAGGTAGATGAGTCAGTGTGCATCATTGAGCTTGTGACAGTACAGGGTCATATTCTCTCTGTCTGTCTCAGGAGCTGCTGTCTGAGAAGCTGAGAGACCCTGAGCAGCAGTTTGATGTGTGCAGCTGTCAGTTTGTGTATCATTATTCCTTTGAGAGCGAGCTGCAGGCTGACACCATGCTTAAAAACGCCTGTGAGAGACTCCGGCCGGGAGGATTCTTTATCGGAACCACTCCAGATGCATATGAGATGGTGTAAGTTATCACACACGCACACACACACACACACACATACTGTGATATTGATATTTGTGATCCTGAAGCACAAAACCAGTATAAGTAACACAAGTATATTTGTAGCAGTAACAAAAAATACATTGTTTGGGCCAAATTATACATTTTCTTTTATGCCCAAAATCACCAGGATATTAAGTAAAGATCATGTATATTTTGTAGATTTTCTTACTGTAAGGTATCAAGACTTAATTTTTTGTTAGTAAACATTGCGATTTTTCTAAATATTTAGATTTTTGTGCACCCTCAGATTCCAGATTTTCAGATAATTGTATCTCATAAAAATATTGACCTATCCTAACAAACCATACATCAATGGAAACTTATTAATCAGCTTTCAGATGATGTAAATATCAATTTCCAAAAATATACCTTTAGGACTGGTTTTGTAGTCCAGGGTCACATTTATTTTTGTTTAGAAATAAAAAAAATATATTAAAAAATTTCCCCCCTCTCTCTTTCTAGAGAGGAAAACCTCATTCATATAGGTTATCCAAAGATGATATATGGTTGTTTCCACAATGTGTTTTAATATTATGATCTCCTTATCCACAGGAAGCGTTTGGAGGCCTCGGACTCCAACAGCTTTGGAAATGAAGTGTTCAGGGTGACCTTCCAGAAGAAGGGAGACTACCCTCTGTTCGGCTGTCAGTATGACTTCAGTCTGGAGGGTGTTGTCAACGTCCCAGAGTTTCTGGTGTATTTCCCCCTGTTTGAGGAGTAAGTGTCTCATGGCGTCATCATGCTTGTTGTTTTCCTGGTGTGCCAGAAGAGGGCGCAATAGCTCCATAAATGTGTGTGGTAGTGTCAAATATATTTTTCATTTCTTAGTGTTGATTTCTGCTTGCAATTTTTTAAAAGTGGAACTGTATGTAAGATTACAGATTCAAACAGACAAACACTTGGCACGAAAACATTGGTACTGATCATCAAAGAAATATAAGATATGATAATGTATTTTACACTATTTCGGTAACACTACACTGTGTCATTTGTTAACATTAGTCAATGTGTTTATTATACTATTTATTAATCTTTGTTAATTAAAACTATGAACATCTGTATTTTTATTTTCATGTAAGTTCAGAGTGCATTAACTAATGTTAACAAACACAACCTGTGATTTAAGTAATGCATTAATACATGCTGAAATTAACATGACCTTTAAAGTGTTACCATTATTTCTAATTGTATTATTATTCATTTATTTATTTTTTATATATCTATATTTCTATGTTCGTTTTTTTTTTTTTTTTTTTTAGAATGGCGAAAAAGTACAACATGCGTCTGGTTTACAAGAAAACCTTCAAAGAATTCTTCGAGGAGAAAGTGAAGGATGAGAAGAATAAGGTTCTGATGCAGTGGATGCAGGCGCTGGAGGTTTGTGGCTCTGTTATTGTGGGTAGGACTGACACTGGCCTTTGATAATTAATGAATCCGTGTTGGTTATTTTCTCTGTTAATTTGTTGTGCTTCACATTTTAATCATGGGAGTTACGATTCCTATCCATAATGTTAATGTTCTTTTTTTTTTTTTTTTTTTTTTAATTGATTATTCTGCTCTGCAAATGCAAACACATTAACATATTTTGTTACTGTCAGTAAGAAATGGAGCGTCTCAGACTATGATCTGTTGCTTCCAGTCACAGTACACAATATTTACGAGCTCATGCACTACAATAGTGTTTGTCTTCTATCTATCACTTGCTAATTTCACCCTTTCCCTTTCTGAATTTACATTTTTAAATGTTTATGCTTATCAACATCACTTACAGATAATATAATGTCAGAGTGAGGTTTAATCGTTACGGTAAAATTGCTTAATCTTTCGTCCACACTACACAGTCTCCCAAATCAAAATGGCTTTGAGTAATACTACACATTTGTTTTTCAGTTATTATTCAGTGCACTTTATTCAACAGGAACATTTTTTCCAAATCTTATTTCATTGCTTTAATAATAGTCATTTTAGATGACCTTTCAGAAGCATTTTATAAACTACAATGACATTTATTAACAACTTATTTAATATTTTCTCTAAAACTTCATGTAAATGAAGACAAGACAAGAAGACACCTACAATTCTGGCAATTGAATTTGAAATTATAAATGCAGGAAGTGTGACTCTGGGGAAAGTGGAGGGGAATCCCTCTTGTAGGTGATCAGAGGGGATTGTGTGTGGGGGAGGGTCATTTTTAGACTTGTTTTATTATTAGCTTACCTATATGTTCAGTCAGTGTATTTTGTTCAATTTTACAATGGTTCAGCCTAATTTAGCATATTATACACAGCACAATAATGTTTTAGTGTCTTAAAGGTGCTCTATGCGATCTTGCAAAACACTATGGGTGCAGGACCTACACCAAACAAAAACAAACTTCTTGCCGATTGGTTGGCCGAAGTTTGTTTTTGTTGTGGTGCCCAAAATGTTTCTTTCGATATTGCAGCCTCTGTGTTGTCTATTGAGAGCGTTTTGTTTCCCCAGTGTATTCAGAGGGCAGACAGGAAGTCGATCGAGGGGTTATGCATACAGTTTGAGATAAAAATACAATCGAGCTAAAATCCTGCAACATCGCATATTGCACCTTTAATATTTTTATGTAATATACACAAATATTTACCAAGATATTTTGTGTGCATGATTTAAAAAAGGGTCTATGCATGAAATGGAGTGCATGTAGCGGGCGTGGCCGTAATAACCCTGCTGTGTGCATGTGATTGAGCAATTTTTAGTCTAGAAATAAAACAAATATTGCATTAAATCTAGTTTTTATTACCAAGCTTATGCTACAAGAGTTTTGTCTCAGCTACATTTAAACTCCTAGTTCCTGCAATTTTGATAATTTCCAGTTAATTCCCTTATATTCCCATAAATTCCTGTTAATTCCCATGGAAAGTTTCCAGTCTTGAAAATCCCTGGAATTTTGCAACCCTACATAGCACAGAGAGGACAAATGTGGCATTTTTTTGCCAAGGTGGTATTAATGCATCTCATAATAACAATGTTATGAGACTATATAGAGACTATAAACTTAATAATTTAAATGACTCTGTATTAGGGCTGGGCGATTTGGCCTAAAATTAAAATCTCAATTAATTAAACATTTTAACTTGATTACGATTAATGAACAATTATTTTGTTTATTTATTTTGCCCTCATAGTTCAATGACAAATCTTGTACAGTAAATATGCTCACATATTACAAGTGAGAGATTGTTGAACGAAGGGTGCAATACTTGATTTTAAAATAATTGAAGGAAACATGATAGATCTTCTATATATGATTATTTATTAAACATCAGTGTTGAAAATATAAAAAAAAACAAAATAAATAATTTTCAATGTTTTTCTTATTAAAAGTAGAAAATAAGCAGTATCTCTTTTTAAATATAATAACTCTTGTATATCCTGTAAATAATATTTTAAACGGAGCATTTCTTGCATCTTCTGTAAACAAATATTTTAATGTGGAATGTATCAAAGTAAAAAACAGATTGTTGTAGTGAAAACAGAACTCCCCTATTGAGAGTGATCATGTCATGTGACTATATAAACATGAATTTACTCAAAGTTCTTACTAAGAAACATGAGCATGTTAACTTTTTCAGGTTCTGTCTAAACGAGGTGTTTAAACCCGCTTCGCTCCACTGTAGCCAATGGAGTCATATCCTTTGTGATGTACAGAGACTGGAACTGCCTGGCAGAAGCCCTTCCCAAGACGCAAATTTGCGTTTGCTGTGAAGCGAATTTCACGCGTGAATGAAGCGAGTAAACTCAAAATGTTCAAGCCTCCAGCTACGCGTGAATAGCGTGATTTATTTGTGCAAGTCGTGTCTGTTGTGCACATAGGGTAACGTAACGGAGCGGGTCACGTGACTCCACATGGCTAAAGGGAAAGTAATCGAAATAATCGTCCTGGAAAAATTTGATCGATTATAGGTTCTGAATGTCGATTTCGATTAATTGCCCAGCCCTACTCTGTATATACTTTAGAATCGAAACTGAGCATGTCACTGTCTTTGTGACTGAATCTTTCATTCAATCGATTCAAACTGCTGATTCCTTTAGGACCAAAGCAAGTGAATCCCTTTATGGATAGGCCATTGAATCATTGACTCACTAGATTTGTTCAAAAGCAGTAATTTTGTTCATTAACGAAATTGTGCTGTGTCAGATTATATATGACTTGATAAACAATTGCATATTGCTAAAAGTGCGCTTAATACTAACTTTTGTTAAAAAATAATTTTGTATCAAAAATATTACATTTCACATTTGCAATCACTTTATAATCATTAAAAAGCTGTCAGTCATCTTCCATTTAATGAATGAAGCTCTCTGAATCTATTATTCTAGTATGCGGATACCTTTGATTAGTCCTGTATGTGTGTCTAACTACTTTGCTGCATTGTGACTGACAATTTCAGTCAGATTGACTGTATCCACACGCGCACAGATCCTCAATCAAGCACAGCTGGCATAACTGCGTATTAGCACAAATTGAGTATATTTAACAGTCCTTGAGCCTCTTTTCCCTCTGAGAAATCCCTCTCAGAATCGGCTGTAATCCCATTAGCCTCCCATTGCTAACGTGAACAGAACAGCCGAGAAAAAGACCCTGATTTTTGATACTGTGAGCCAGATCTTCTCCACTTTTTAAAATCTTTATTCCTTTGTTCTTCTTCTTCTGTAAAAAATATCACCAGCTAGCTTGATAAATTAGACTAAAAAGGAGTGATTCAGAATCTCATGGTCTCTTGAATGGACTAATTTGATTCTCTTAGCAGCCAGCCGTTGGTCACGCACACTGTCTGAAGTGTCAGGAGTGACAAACACATTTATATACAGGATTGAACCCCCTAAATTACAGTTTCATGTGTAGAGAACAGAACTCACTCAGAGACTGCGATGATTGACACTATAATAACCATAGCACAACATTATGGCTTCTCAACCATTTTGTATCCGCTTTTTTTAACCAAAGTAATGTTACTGTGACCAAAGACTCGTTATATTTGATTTTAACTAAACTCCTGTCAACATAGCTGTTGGGTGTTTGGTTTTTGTGATCATGTTTGGGAAGCCGCTTTACAGAGCACGCTGTTGAACAACGCTTATCAGTGAATTAAGGGTTACTCTTTATTTCGATAGTCCATTTAGACATTCTTCTAACAATAAGTTGACATATACTTGAAAAGTTTCTGATATGTAGTATGTTGTGGACTATTAAACAGACAGTCTACTCATACTCTAATGACTGCTAGTTGACATGTCATTTCAAAGTCTATAGTGGACTGTCGAAGTAAAGTGTTACTGAATTAAGTTTAGTATTTTTGTTTAAGGTTTTAGAAAATGAGTGACAGTTTAAAAAAATTAGTTTTTGAGCTTGGCAGTTTACAAGATAAAAAATATACTGTATTTAAATTACTAAATTACTGTATTTATTAGAATACTCGCAAATACCAGCATTTTGGCGCATGTTACATTCCGCACAACCACATTTAAATGCGGAAGTGAGTCCCATAAACGGTCATTTCATGTGTGTACAGAGCAGCAGTCACTCCATTTTGTTACCATAGCAACATTTTGGTCTTAGCTCATAGAACCAGGCACTTTATGGAGTTAATAAAGTAGTCTGTTGTGGATATGCCAGATCATTTTTATTTCTTTATTTTAATTTTTTTTTTATTATTTTATAAAATAATGCATTTGTGTTTTGTTTTTTTTGTTTGTTTTTTTTTGTGTGTGCTTGTCCTTTTTTTAATTATTATTAAAAAGAATTTTTTTTTTTTGTTTTATATTGTTTTTTTGTATTAAGGTCTGGCAAAATCGACACTTTACTGCAGGGCCATGTAAGCACCGCTAGCCCAGTGTCAAAATGTGCTAAGTAAAGACTTTTTTCCCTCGCATGTAGCATCTCGCATAAAGATGAAGGCATATTTCTATGATTATTTTTCTATGTTTAAATGCGTCATTATCAACTAGTTCTTCAGTTCCATTCAGGTTGTCACTACCTGTATTTTAGTGAATCATGATTATCTGTGCAGTGTTTTCCACAGATTTATGGTATGTTCACAAACGTGAATGTACTTTTTCACGTGAAAAGAGCACAAACAAAACCAATGAAAAAATTTAATTTGCAACGGCTGTTGCAAATGACATGGAATGTGCAACACATTTGCCGTGTAAGTTAACAAATGTCAACTTCAGCTGTAAATTTGAATGCCACATTCTTGCGCAAGCCAATCAGTGATGGTTAATTAACACGGCTACAGAGATGCTATCCATAATAAATGATAATTGTATTATCAGTCACCGCTTGTTTTTTTTTTTGCATATTTGGGACTTTCACGGCAGGCACAAAACAGCAATTGTAGTTATCTCCACCATGGTTGATGGTTGCTATGAGTGGCACAGAAAGCATTGCTCAATTAATTTTATTTATTATTATTATTTTTTTACGTCGAAATGTGCAGAGCTCATGTTTTCTCAAGGAAGTCAAAGCCTTTTGGAAAATCTATATTTGGCGGTCAGTGTTGATATTGCATGTGTGGGGAGTATGGGAAACACTGCCCTTATAACGCATTTGGATTTGAGTTTATTTTTGAGCTTATTTCTTGTTGTTTTTGTAGGAAGATCTGTCAACACCAAGTTTAAACCGACCCTGTGACTTCTTCCACTGCACATGCAGTAAAGACAAAACTATAATAGGTGCTTAAATCTGTCATTAACTACTATTAATGACTTTGGTTCTGTACACACAGCAGTAATTCGCTAAACGTGGTTGTCACTTCTTGAATTTTTTTTTGTTAGTCAGAATAAGGTTGTCACTATTGTAAATGACAGAGGTGAGCAGAATAAAGTGCTTGAATATTGATAGCTAAATTTAGTTGCAGTCTGTATGTGACCAGTAAGTACTGACCCAGCAACTGTCTAACCACACCCTAGCAACCATTCAGAGCCCCCTAGCAACAAAACGCTACACTAACCTACTGTAGCATATCTCAGCACCAGAACATTATAGGGGTATGATGGTGGGCTCTTTTCTCTTGAAAGGCAAGCAATTTTACTTGTCACTCTATAATATGTCTAGCCACACCCTAGCAACAATTTATAGCACCCTAGCATCAATACACAACAATAGCATGGGATATCTCAACACCAGAGTAATGTATGGGGTATGACGATGGATTCTATTGATTTAACAAGCAACCGGTTTTGTATATCACTGTATAATCTGTCTAGCCACACCCTAGCAACCATTTAGAGCACCCTAACAACTGTACAACAGTGTGAATAAGACAAATCTGAGCTTCACAACATCAGACACATGCTGGTTGGCTCTTTTGATGTGAGCAGGCAACTAGTCTAAAAAAGTACCTCTACAGTAACTGTGTACAGACACCCTAGCAACTATTCAGAGCACCCTAGTAACCGCATATTGCAATGTTTTAGCCTCAGAGCATCATACACTATTAAAAGTGGACTCTCTTGCAATTCCAGCTGCCTCCGTTATCTGTAGATAATGATATCTGTTGAACCATACCGCCTTGTCTTTGCTTTGCCAGAATCAAACAGTTTTGTGTCGTCTTGTTGTCATAGCAATACCCTCCGGACGAGAGGGGCCGTCTGGCGTCCGACACTCCGGGGGAGTACGACCATGCCAAGAGAATTGCTGCCAGTCCTGCTGTGAGGCGTCCACTGGTGAGCCCTAATATCGTTTTCTCCAGCAGAAAGCATTTTTTCTTTGTATTAACTGTGTTCTGATAGTTTGCTCTTTCTCCACAGGGAACCTTGAGCAAGTCTGAGTGGGAGGCTACAAGTACGTGGTGATGTTCTTCCTGTTGAAATCATTGTTCTGTGGCGTCTTTGAAATAGAAAGATGTTTTAACATCTGTTAAAAAAAAATAACAACAGAGGGATTTATGAATTTGCATGACTGAAAACTTAAGATAATAGAATAAAAGATAATAATGAATATTCATAGTGTAACTCTCAAAGGGAACTCATTTGTATTAAAACGACTGCCTGCACCCAAGCCAGGAAATGAAATCACTTTTCTGCTTAAGATAAAGTAATTGATGTTTTATTGTGGATTGGCCGTCAGAGGAAAATTAAAGTTAAATTAGAAGTGCTTAACTTGCAACTACATGAGCAGAAAAGTTCAAGTAGTTACATGCTTTTTTTATGTATGTATTTTTTACAGTTATTGTTGTGAATTCTTTCCCTTTAAGTGATGCTTTAGTAAGGACTTACGCACATAACGTAGTGCGTCGCTTAAAGTATAGAGGGGCTTAGCGTAATTGCCTATTCACAAAATCAGACGTAGCACGTCAGTCACTCCGCGTGCTCTCACTCAGGTGCAGTTTATGTGCAAGAGAAAGTACAAGACAAAAAACTACCTCAGATACACTAAGATGTGTATGTGGTGAAATCTTGTACATTAAAAGATTGAAACTCAAAAGATGACTCCGACTCTCTTACAAGAGTACTGCAGCGGTCAATAACTCCAAATCAGCATTCAGTGGGGCAATCCCCAATAGTTATACTGTCATAGCATTCTTTAGATATGAATGTGAATTGCGTTCAGTACCATGGTATGTTTCAAAATCTGATTTGTTTTATTACACACGCTCTCCTAAACTCTTATATCTCTATCTCTGTTTCTATGTAGACTACAATTCCGAAGTGAAAGAAATTATTGATTTAATTCAACAAGGAAGGCATTAAAAGTGACATTTAGGATGTTGCAAAAAATCTATTTCAAATAAATGCTGTTTATTAAACTTTCTATCCATCAAATATTCCTGAAAAAACATTTGCACACATGTACAAAGCAGCAAAACACGGATACATGTTTCTCAAGCCACAAATCAGCTTATTAGAGTGATTTCTGAAGAATGATGTGACACTGGCTGAAGTAATCCTGAAAGTTCAGGTTAGCATTACAGAAATAAATTACATCTTAACATGTATTCAAATAGATAAAAAAATCTATATTAAAATATACATTACAATTGCGGCTTCAGTGATCATGAGACGGCTTTCAAAATTCTTTTAAATGGCTGTTCATTAAACCTTGATATAAGATGTTATTTTATTTTATGAAATAATTTTGGACAGTTCATACAAATGAT
The DNA here is from genome assembly GCA_032361065.1 of Enteromius trimaculatus. Taxonomy (NCBI): domain Eukaryota; kingdom Metazoa; phylum Chordata; class Actinopteri; order Cypriniformes; family Cyprinidae; genus Enteromius; species Enteromius trimaculatus. The sequence continues at coordinate 2,817,396 of JAUMHP010000074.1, read as the reverse complement.
GTTTGCGGTGATATTTATTGCGGTGATATATTTAGTTAATTGCTGCCGTTTTTAGCTTGGGTTTATTTTCTATTTTCATGTTTTGTTGTGTTTTTAGTTTATTATTTTCCTTAAATGGAGTTAACTCTGGTTTACACCTGGTATTAATAACATGTTGTCCTTGAGAAATGGAATATCATTAAATACGGGTATTGAAAGTGTCTTTAATGTGTGTTTTATATACAGTGGCAGATAATATCTCACATCCTTGACCTTGACCAACAACTCTGCCTTCTCTCTCTCTCTCTTTGTAGGCATATACCTGGTGTATGTGTTTGAGAAAATGTCATGAGTCTGAGGGATTCTCCATCGAGCTGTTGTATCCGGATGAGTGAGCCAAAGATACGAAGTCTCATTGTCATTCATCTGGTTTCCAGAAGCCTGCTGAGCATGTC
>JAUMHP010000074.1:2805973-2816862 GCA_032361065.1 Enteromius trimaculatus | reverse complement strand
GTCAAATATTTTTATACAACCGGAGCTTTTCCTTCACGAGTGTGTGTGTGTGCATTTTGGTGTACACTGTCCACATGATCAATATTCTGTCTGTTACTGTAATTCTGTTTATCTGTCATGGTTCACCCGCTAGCTCCTCTTCAAGTCAAGCAATCTAATAACCCTTTAGAGCTTACAGTCATACGCTCCCTTTGGGTTTGACCTTGGTTGTAATCCAACCTTCTCTTCAGCCTTGACTAAAATCTTGGATGGAAGGGTTGATTGGTATCATGTTCAGTATGTGACCAGGCTGCAAGTTTCTCCTAAAATAAGCGATGCAGAACTTTGCTTCATTCAAGCTGATAAGTCCTCTTTTTTTTTATTTTTTTTTTTTGTACTTGTAATGATGCTATAGTGTGTTTTCTTTCTTAATGTTATCTTTGAACGTCAGGAAGGATGTGTATTTCAGTCTGTACTCTTCTGATTTCTGTATGTAAAGCAGTGTTTCTGGTCCTGCAGTTGTCAGGGAATTAAATCCTGTTTTAGGAATATTAAACCACCTATTTCCTGTATCAGTTTAATGCTTGTTGTTGTTTTTTCATTTTCAAGTTTGCTGTTTTAACTCCATGTGTAAATGCACGTCTGTGCTTCACTCTGAAACATGCGGCACAACCAACCATATTGTTAATAAAACCACAGCTTATTTTGATTTGATTTGATGAGTGCCATATAGGAAAATGTAGTTTTTTTTTCCTGTGATTTCAGGATCATTACTTTAGCCTTCAGTGTCACATGATGCTTTAGAAAGCATCCCAATATGCTAATTGGCTGCGAAAGAAACATTTCTGTTGAAAATGGTGGTGCTTCATATTTTTCTTTAAACTGTTGACACTTTTTTTTTTAGGATTGTTTGATAAACCGAACGTTCAAAAGAAGTAAAAATGGTTTTAAAAAATGGTATTAATCCATCTGCTTTTGTATTCAAGCCTCACATTCCAGGAATATCTTTTAATAATGGTTCACTAGTTCGCACTTCCTCATAATAAAGATTATTGCGAGTTTGGCGTACTGTCGGGGGGGATGAGCCGGAAGCCCGGTGGACCCCGAGCCATACTGGACCGCGGTCGCCCCCGAGGAAGATGTGAAAGGCGGAGGGATGCAAAGCTAGATGGGGAAGGGAAGTGAGTGAGGATATTTAAAGCGGAGGCGAATGGAAAGGATTGGATAATGAGTGATTATGGATAATTTGGGCCAGCTGTGGCTGCATTCGCACATGCTCCTCCTGGAACTATGTTTACAACATCACTTATTAATGAATTAACTTAAAGTGTTACATTGACCAAAAATTGCATTTGTCTTACATTTCAAAGACTAACAGTCATTGCAAGAAATTACATCACACAAAGTTTTCAGTAATGTTAAAATATATTGCACTTTTTAAATTCAAAATTAAATCCACTTGCATATAAAAGCCAACAATACAAATAAACCTAGCTTTGATGTAAATGTAAATATTTTAATAAACATAAACAGTCCCTGAACAAAGGAGGGTCAATATCATAAGTCTGTGTTTTTTGTGTTTCCTCCAGTTTGCTTATGGTTTTCACCAGATTTTTCCAGTTTTTATAATTATATTGTAATATAATGAAATATATAATGATATATTATAAAGCATCTTGTTATCATGAGAAAAACCTGTAACAACCATCTGTTGAATGGCAGTTATGTGGGATAAATTGCTTTTTTAATGAGAGTTCAGGATGGTTGAATCTGACAGGATGACGACAGTAGCTAAAATAATCATGCTTTGTGATGTTTGTCAAACCACACTTGCTTCTCCTGTCAGGTTACAGCTGCAAACTGAGGGCTGCTTGGACACGTCAGGCTCACCAAAACTGGACAGCACAAGATTGGAAATACATCACCTGGTCTGACGCATCTTTCTGAGGTGACATGCAGATGGAGGGGTCAAAATGCATAGATCAATAGATCTATTCGTTATGTGTCAGCAGTTCAGGCTGCTTGAAATAGTTGTGTGAGAAATATATTTGTTTGGGTGCACATTAGACCCGGACTTAATGCCAAAGGTTTAAAGGAATAATAAAAAAAAAAGCCATATGCTGAAAATTCTCTGCCTCAGGCCGAAATGCTGGAAGTATAGCATTATATCACTTTCACACCAGTGGATCCTCTTTAGTGAATGGGTACCGTCAGAATGAGAGTGCAGCTGATGAAAACATCACAATAATTGCCCTGCACCACTTGGCCTGTTTGGCCTATTTCTATTTGGATAAGACCTCAGTTTTAAAACTGTGCAGACCTTTGCTGTCAGCCAGATCATGCATTGGATGTATGTAATATCTTAGGGTTAGGGTTAGGAGCCAGAGCATACAAGTGAGATCAAGAATATGTCTTTTTGCATGTAAAACATATGCTTTGCATTATTAGACAAAACAACAACAACACAGGTTTTGCCTTAAATCTGCAGTAATTAGGGCAAAACAGTATGCATAGTTTGCAATATCAGATCATGCAATACGCGAGGTGCGCCTTGAAAAGTGCAAAGCTTTGCAGGGAGTCAGATAATGCAGTAGTTTGACACTAACATGTATTGTTCACTACTTGAGGGATAGTATAGATTCTACTGGTCAAATATTACTCCATTACAAGTGAAAATTGTAAACACAAATTTTTACTTAAGTAAAAGTATAGAAGTACTTGTTTTTAAAAGAACTTACTTTTAAAAGTAAATTTCCAGTCAGTGCATAGTTTCCTTATTGTTGCATTGTTGTGTGTTATACTATTCCTCTGAAGCAACCTACTGAATAGTTTGTAATATCTGTGTAATAAAGAATGTATAAACATAGTCTTTATAATACTTTTCTTTATTTACCACTCCTACCTATCACAAAACAGCATGGTAGTGTTCTTACACAGCTGTGGCAGTATACCCACACATCAATATTCACACATCATTCATCCACATTTGAATCAAGTGTACAGTGAAACTACTTTAATCAGAAAAAAATAAAAATAAAAACAAATAATCCAACTTGCTAACTCAACTACAACATAGCTTACAGCTATACTGTAGCTATAACAGCAACACTGCTCTATGTGTAATCAAAACATTTTCTTTTGAAAACAATGGTACTGTCTCTTAATGTAACTACTAGGCTGTCTGTCGCCTGTAACAACACCAATTACATTTAGAGAAGAAGAAAAGTCTTTAAAGCTGCATAATAGAAAGGACCTTAGTAGAAATGAAGGGGAGCGAAAAGTATATTTGTGTTTCAAATGTACTAAAGTTAAAGTCACAATTAAGCTTTCAGAAAAAACTAAACTGAGTAGGCTACATATACTCAAAAATGTACCTAGCTCAATACTCAAGTAAATGCACTTCACTAGCCTACTGTCCGCCTCTGGCAATGAATATGTGTTTTACACATTAAAACGCATGCTTTATAACCGCACAGTGTCTTACTTGACAGCAAGTCTTCAGATTAACACGTGAACGTCAATTCTAATGATCGTCTAGAGCAAACGCTTTTCTTTTTTTTTTTAAAGCTGCAGGCCGTAACTTGCCACTCTAGTGGCCAACGTGCGTCCTGTGGAAGAACATGGCTATGGCGAATCAGGGGCTGCTCCGAACCAGTCTAAAATAGTCCATTTAAACACTTATAATAGTTGTACCCTAGTGATTTAGGACTAGCCAAAACATGGTTTAGAAAATAGATTCAATAGATTATTATATAAATTGTGTACCGTTTGAACATAAAAAAGTTACAGATTAGCTTTAACCAATTGCCAACTGTACAAGCATTTTAGAATATTCTATTCTGCCTTTAAAAATCAACCAGGCATCATAGAAGATATTATGCGACTAATAGATTTTGGGTGTGCTTTGACGCCTTCCTTATAGAATCTTTAATAACGCGTGACGCAGACGCCGGACAGTCTCGTGTCTGACTCACTGCTCCGTTGGAGCTCCGTATCCTGCAGGAAATCAATGTCCTCTTCCTCACGCTAATTCTCATAATTGTTTGTTGGAAAGGCAAATGCAATAAAATGCTAGTTTATGTCGTTTAAGCTGATCAGGTCCAGTCGATTTTTTTAGACAACAGTGGGGGTGCAGAGTGATTAGTTAGCTGTGGTTATCGACAGTTCACACACAGTATCCTCAACCTAAGTAAAATCGATTCTTGTCACACTTCCAGTCCGGAATAACCTACAATAAATCAATAAGTAAGACGGAGTACATTTGTCTGAGGTGTTGTGCAGACTGTGATAAAATGGCAATGTTAAGGGGTCAGCTGTGACACGGGAAAGCAATCTTTAGAGATTCTTTTCTGAGTATCATCCAGAGATGTGGATATTGTTCACTCGAGAGAAGTAGAAATGACTGACTACCTTGATGTACAGACTGGGCTTGTTTGCCAACTAGAGATGCATGGAGGAAGTTAAGAGCAATGTGCATTTCGTTTTAATTTGTCAGCAAATGTGTTATTGAGGTAAACATATTCAGTTATAATTAAATAAATAGTTATAAAATGTGAAATCATTCAAAAGGTAAACCTCTGCGTAAACTGTTAACCCAGCAGGCACCCAGATGTCAACTAGTCATGACTTGAGCAAATTCAGTTTAGTTTCTAGGGTGAAAATATGAAGTTAATCCAACACTGAAATTGGTTTAATATATATTGTTGTAATGATCTAATTCTTTTTTTTTTTTTTAATTATCACAGGACAGATCAATCTTGACAGCAAAGTGAATTGGGAGAGAGAAAGGGGGAATGGGATCAGGAAAGGTCTGCGAGCCAGGATGCAAACTCACGACCCCCGAAGTGAAGCAGCACTGCCCACAAGGCTACAGGCACCGACGATTATATAATTCTTAGATAGTCTCATATATTTTTAATGTCATTTAAAGTAAATAAATAACTATGCCAATAAGTAAATCAGCTATTCTATTAACTACCAAATGATTTAATTATCTACAATATGTATTCAATTAAATCTTCATCTTAACCCAAGTGTAATTTTGCTTTTACAGTTATTTTCTTCAGGAACAAAAACTTGTCCATGAACCCCTTTTGATGTTCAACATAATAGTTAACTGCAGTACTTTAGACTGACTAAATCTCAGAAATGTTACTTTTCAAATGACAAAATTAAGATTGCGTATGAAATTGAGTGCATCAAATGTCCATCTTAATGTGGAGCTTGTTAAAGCATAAATTCTAAATATTCAGCCAAAACAACAAAATAAAAACATAGCTGCTTAAGTTTTTACATTCTTGAAAATAAAGCTTCTTAATTGGTATCATGAAGAATCTTTAGTATCCATGGAAACTTTCCATTACACATTCAATTTTATTTATAGTTTCCTTATTTATGGTTTATTTATAAAATGGTTGTTTATTTTATTAAAATATGTTTCACATGATAGCTACCACTTCAAAACAGGGAACACTTATTCTCTATTAACTATTTATTCCTCAATAAATTCTTCATTTGCTGCTTATTAGTAATTATTAGTGAGGTTGTTATGTTTAGGTATTGGATAGGATTACCGATTTAAAACAAGTTTGTTTATAAAGCATTAATATGTGCTTCATTACTAATAAATAAATAATGTTGCCCTCTAGTAATATGCATGCTAATACATTCAAAAAATGATTCCCCAACACTGTTAAAATAATATAGTTGAAATAAAATAGTTGATTTAAAATAATATATTTTCATTTAACACAATTATGTTTGGTTCCCTATTTAAACAACTATTTACTATTTAACCTATTTAAATAATAATAATAATAATAATTTGAATTTTTATTTGGGTTATATTTTGAGTTCAACAAGCATAAAATGTATAATTTTCATTAAAACTATATTTGATCAAATTGAGTTGACCTAATTGAATCGTATTCATTTGTTTTTTATGAGTTGGGGCTACACATATTTATTGTATGGAAATCCTGCCTTCAATTAAATTGAGTTCATCCAGTGAATAATTTTTTTGAGTGAAGCAACTAATAAGTTAACAGACCCTAAAGTGTTGCTGTTTAAGAAAAATGTTTCTTTTAAGAACTTTCAGTTAAAGGTTTTTTGAGGAAGCAAAATGGTCCTTCAGTGACAATACTGAGAAACCTCCTTTTGGTAGCTCTTCTTTCAAGAGTGAGTAACGTGTGATTTATGCACACTCATTGTTTTGAACATAAAGCTTGGTTGCTGATGATGAAAAGGTCTTGATCCCACGATCCCATTACAGGCGCTGTGACATGGTAACTGACCTGTCTTTGCTCCTAGAGTTTCAGAAGAAACACTGGTGACATCTCAATTATTGTCTCTCTCAGGCAATCATTCCTGGAGAAGAACTGATTACACATGAATGACTCTTTTTTTTTTCCCTTTTTTTTTGCAACTGCTCAATCAATCCATGCCAACTATCACCGGAGGCATGCTTCTCTGATTTTTGTGCACAGTGTCTAAATATCAGACTTGATTGTTCTCTAAATTTTGTGTTCAGATCTGAGGATTTATTTTGCTCTCTACTTCTGGTATATCAGTGATTATTCATGTTCCTTCCTCTCGAATGTTAATGGAGGTAATTAGCATCTAACTCTACGCCCTGAGCAGGTGTTCACCCTTGGCTTGAAGAACAATTTATAGTCTAAACCAGAGCTCCACAGCATGGCTGCATTTCCTATTTAGTCCCTTGATACTGTTTTATGTTTTTCACATTTATATATTCATTAACAGCAAAAATGAAATCAGCCCAAACCTTCATCCCGATCTTGAATAATTAATTGATGCATGACAGTCAAACACCTGTTTAGATATTGTTTTAGAAAACTTGTATTCAGGTCGGACTCCTTTCTGATTTCAAGCACTTTCAATCCTAAATTGGATAAAATAAATTTGTTTTCTTCATTGAATATTATTCAGCAGGGTGTCAGCTAAAATTAAATGCCACCAAAAATTAAAGAATTGTGACTTGAATACTTATGTCTGTTCATTTCAAATGAAATACTTAATTACTTCTTATCAGCATGCATATTACTAGCCTATTGTTTGTTTATTAGTACTTATAAAGCATATAGTAATGCTTTATTATATAGCATAGTTATTCATTATAGTCATAATATTTATTCTGCAGACCCATTAACCCTGTAACCCATTAACCTAAATACCTACATAACTACAACAATTACCTTACATGATATCATTAAGTTGTTAGGAAAATCCAAAGCTAATGGTGAATATGTGTTTCCTAATCTAATAAAAATAATTGCAATTTTCTCAGTATAATGAGATGCTAAGTCAGAAATATGAGAAAGTTATATACAATATTATGACTTGTACAATCAGAATGCGAAACTTTCTCATAATATCGACTTAACATTTTCAAAATGTTTTACAGCATTTAATCAATGCTATATGATAAGGTTTCTTGTTATTATGATATGCTAAGTCAATAATAATTTAATATCTCACAATGGTGAGAAACTCTCTGGCAGTGACTTTGTTTATCATTATTTTGAGATGTTAAGTCATAAAGGTAAAAATATTTGAGTTTTGATTCTGCTAACTCATTTTATGTTAAAGTCTCTTACTATGGTTTTATTTAAAGTGTATAACCATATAGTTTTTGGCATAGGCTACTGACAACCACAGATTATACCACAGTTTTATATAGCCTACAATGCAGGGGTGTAGCCATCATTTTAATAGGGGGACTATTTTTGTATCTAAATATGCATTACCCATATATCAATAACTTTATTAGGGAAGACTTGGAAAAACCAAACAAACATATACTGTCCTACATATAAAAAAATAAATACAAAACCTAGCCTACAATGCAATCCAGCACGATCACGACTGACATAAAAGTACATATCAATGAACAAATTATCTTTGGCGAGCATATGAGACGCAATAGTTAGGATAATGGGGTAAGCACATATATATGCCTACTGCGTATCGTATGGACGCTAAACACGTGCGTATTATATCACCAAATCGAAAAAAAACGTGATATTGATGCGCATTTTAATAAGACCGTGCTTTGCAATCGTGTTAACGTTATGTCTTCACATCAGTCCACATTTTTACTGAACTTTACTAAAGGCTGCTGCTTGAAGCACTCTGTTTTAGTAATCTATCATCCTCGTTTATATGTTTATATGTATGAAATAACAACTGCTGCTCTGTGCTGGCTGCTGTGACTAAACTATCCTCTGACAGTCATGTGCTAAATCTGACGTACAGTAACCTATGTATGCGCGGCAACGTATCGAAGCCTGTATGCTAATGAGTGTCAGAGTAGCCTGTCAAAATCACAGGATAAAAGATTAGGAATGCTACACAATTATATAACGGGTGCCTGGCTCTGATATCATGACGAAAACCGCCACCGGGAGCTTTCAGCAGAACGCCGGTTCGAGGGAGAAGGCTGTTATGTAACGTGACACCCGCCGTCAGCGCGAGACTGAGGGGTGTCATTATCTGAATCTCTCCGGGGAAAACTGACGAGCTCATCTGAACCCAAGCGCCGCAGTGGGAGACAGACAGGGAGCGTTTCTTTAGTGACATATCAGAACCGCATTCCACGCTCAGCGCCGTTAAGAATGAGGCTCTCAAGAAAATAATAAGAAATAAGAAAGAAACATTAAAATGAATACCTTTTAAATGTTTTTCATGCTTTTGAAAGAAGTCTAATGCACTTTAAAACTGCATTTATTTGAACAAAAATATAATATTGTAACAAATTCTAGCAACATTTAAAACTGTTTTCTATTAGAATACTTTAAAATTTTATTTATTACTCTGGTTCAGCATCATTACTCCAGTTTTCATTGTCACCATCCGTTAGAAATCAATCTAATTTGCTAATTTGCTCAAGAAACATTTTGTTCTACTATTATCAATGTTAAAAACAGTTGTGCCACATATTTATACATAGTGTGTGTGTGAGTGTCTGTGGATTTTTTATTTATTTGGTGAAGGATCATTCATTTGAAATTAAAATCTTTACAATACTGTATTCAGTTGAATGCGTCCTTGCTAAATAAAAGTATACATTTCTCTCAAAAACAAATAAGCTAGAAACTTACTGACCCCAAACTTCTTTTTAACATTACTCTACATTATCAGCATCATAAATCGAATGTTTATATTATACTTATATTAACACAATGTTTTGTTAAACTCACAAAACCTCACATGGTTATTTTTTATTATTATTATAAGCATGCATTTTTATTTTTTAATAACTATGGTTGTCACGATTGCCAGCTGGAGTGCCCATGAGCTCCTTTAAAGGGCACTCCACCCTGGAGTGTTATGTCATGTACTACCCTTGTCTGTTTGTTGAGTCCCCATTGGTTCCTTGGTTTCATGTGTCATATTTTGATTGGTTCCCTGGTTTCATGTGTCTTGATCTCATTGGTTGGTCCTGTCTTGTGTCCCCCTCTATCTAGCATAAAAGAAGCCCTCACCCTCTCTGCTGATTATTGCAAAGCCATATCCTCATTCCTTGTTCTTGTGTTTTTCTTTGTTTCTTTGCGGTTTTTGACCTTGGACTGTTTTCTAGTTTTTTGATTGTTTGCTGCCTCCCCTGACTCTTGCCCGTTTATTGAAATTACTCTTTTGCCTTTGCCTGGCTTGAACTATTTGCTGGTGTTTGACCACGTTTGTGAATAAATTGTTTGCCTTTGGATCCCAGCTCGACCCTCAGTCCCTTCGTTACAATAGTAATAGGATATTTTGTGTTCTTTGTCACTAACTTTCTTATTTGACCATTAGTAATCAGTGTCTCTTTCAACACACCAGGTGTGCAGCTTTATTTAACTGCTTTCGTAAACCAGAACACTCACAGATCATTATTTCAACTCTTTTTTTTTTTTTTTCTTAATGAGCAAGCTATTTACTCTCTAATTATTTCCACTCATTCAGGCTGATCTGTGGACCTGTTGCAAGCATTATTGTAGGTAATCAGCCAAAAGAGTGATGAAGAGAACAAGACACAGTATGTGAGACTTATTACAAGATAATGAGCTAGTCATATCTTGTATTTCGCTATTTCTCTCAAACTTTAATGACAATTCAGTGAACTCAAGGGAGGCAAGAGAGACACTAAAAACATTCTCTTGAAATATGCTGCCATTGGATGGTTCAAAGAAATAGATCACCCAAAAATTTTACACTATGGAGAAATGTAGCACTACACCGCTCATCATATCATTTTATCTTAAATTATTATGTAGTAGGCCACATATAGCAACCACACTTACAACCACTTAAAACATTTAGCGCATGATTGCATGCCCTATATACCCTAATGTTGGCCAGACAGCAAAAGCACATTTTCTTAAAAAGTCTAGTTTAGGCATATGCGGCTAGTGTATTACAGTGGGTTTATTTTATGAAATGACTACACAGAGAAGGGAGAAATGTTGTAATCACTGGATCTTACCTCTGGCTGTGAGAACATGTTGGTGTTAGTAACTGTCTGTGGTTTCCTCCTCAATGCCTGCTTTAACACAACCTGTTGATTTATTTCAGATAGGAAACAACTTAACCCAAATTCTCCTTTAAAAATGGATTACACAGGACTTCTGAAGAGATTTAGATGAGATTTTTTATTCACTTAATGACACACAATGTTTTGTTTTCAATATTATTTTAAATGTAGTTTATAAACCAATTTCGGGAGAAAGAGCATACGAAACTCAAATCAGCTGTTACCAATCTTTCAGTCAGCACCGCCCCCATCATAAGCCAATACAGTCACTTTTTCAAGTCAAGTAACTTTTATTTATATAGTGTTTTTAACAATACAGATTGTAGCAAAGCACTGAACATTATCAAATAGAACAACAGAGTAATGGTAATGTATAATGACG
>JAUMHP010000074.1:2766393-2780184 GCA_032361065.1 Enteromius trimaculatus | reverse complement strand
ACACAGGAGTTTAGAAATAGCTGGGCGCTGGAGTGCCCTCCAGTGGCCTGAGCTGGCACATCCAGCTGATGGTTACAGTATTTGATGGGAAACAATTACATAGTAAACCATGTCTGTTAATGCCAGAAATAACTTTTTGCTTACTTCATAAACAACAGAAGCAAATGCTCCTCAAGGAAACACTTTTTCATTCATTTAGTACAGCTTCAGACAAACCTAAGAGCAAAGTATTTTTGGACAAGCACAAATCATTTTGGTTTTAGAGTTTGTTTTTCTACGGATGGGAGTAAAGTCCAGTGGGTTAAAAAAACATACGTTTATAAAAGAAGGGAAAACCATTTATTTTCAAAGTGAAAGAGTGCAAAATTTGAATGTGGCTTGAGGAATAGATGCTGTTTAAGATTCTCTCCATCCAGCGAGAAAAATAAATAAGTACTGTAAATAAATCAATAAAAATCCCCAAATTCAGCAGTATCTTTCAAATCTAGAGAAGTTGATTCCAGATTGTATGAAAATAATCAAAGATGCTTGGTGCTATTTCAACTGGACCTTTGCAGTGGGCAGGTAATGAATTTGGTTAGAATATGCACAAATGTGTTGAATCAGATGAATGTGGTAGCTTGTCCCAGCGGTGCTGGGCTTCTTTTTCTTACAGGGTCAGGGTTTTGCTGGCCAGCATGGCTCTGGAAGATGCTGTAACTCCACCATCTGCCAGCACTGACACTCATAATTAATCATGTACTTTGACAGCATCTGTTTTAGAGGACTTATAAAACTGCAATGGCCTAGACATTAGACTAATAATATCTAATTCGCTAAATGAAGAAAACATTTCCATTCAATTAGTCGAGGTCCATACAATAAGACTAAAACAAGTTAATTTAAATAAATAAAGTTGAATCAGCTTAATAGATACAATTAAGCTTCTGCTAAATTAATGAGCATTAGAATAGTATGTTTCTGCACAATGTTAACCACAAAAACAATAGAAACTCCACTAAGTGTCCATTAATACTGATAAAATAAAATACATTTTAACACAATGCAAAGCTTGCTGAAAACAATAGATCTATTACCCAGTTTGTTATATTAATGTAGTCTCAACACAGAAGTGATACAATGTTCAACAAATTATTTGCTTGTTTTATTTGTTTCATTTCATTCTATTTTATTTTCTCAGTGTGAGTATATAATACAATTTGAGAAAATTAACATTATCCAAAACTCTGGAAATATCAGACCGTTTACATCAAAAACAGTTTAAGGCACTAAAATCATTTGAATCAAACTAAAATGAGTATTTAAGCATTGGATATACAGTATGTGTAAGTCCTTGCATGAATGGAGTGAGTAGGCTTTGCTGTTATCTATTGATGACACATTTCTGAGAAAAAAATAAATCCTTTGAAATGTCAAATCTCGATATTAAGGTGTTTGTACTAGGCTACAATATATTCCAGATTTTCTCTTCTGCCACCTGGGACCTGCAAGCATTTTTTTTTTTTCACCTGACATTGTTGGTACTTGATGGATAAACCTCAAATTAAACCGATTTCCATAAACAATGGAAGATGTTTGGAATAAACGTTTGTTGGACTTAGATACTGTTGCTGTCTCACACTCACTCAAGTTCACTCAAGTTGTATTGATGGTGTTAGCGTGAGTCATCACTGCAGTGCATTTCACAAATAACCTTAGTTAAAGGACTTTCTTACAGTCATTATAAAATAACACTGTTATATAACACCATATTCCTTCATTTATTGCTTTGTTCTGTGCATTGAACGAATGTTCTGTTTTCTACAGTCCCTTTGATGTTTGCATCTTTACATGGTAGATATGTACAGGGCTCATCTTCAATGTAAATCTATAGTATTTATGATGATTTGCATGATTTGAAGCATTATTAATGCCCACAGCATAAACACACACATATCAAAATAGCTGTTTGAAACCTATTGTTATGCACACTTGTAATTTACTTACATATTATAGTATATATATAAGCTGTACTTTGAAATTAATTACACGTAAGGCCACAAATTTTATAAAGTAACTGTTTTAAAATAAATAAAAATATTTAAAATGGTAACACTTTGTTTCGGTCCAGTTTAGACAATCTACTAACAGTAAGTAACTTTTCAACTACATGTCAGCTAGCAGTCATAAGTGTATTAGTAGACTCTCTGCTTAATATCTGCTAACACTTACTTTGAGAATTATTGAGAATTAGTTGACATTTAGTTAACATGTAGTTACAAAGTTACTTATAGTTAGTAGAATGGCTAAATGGACTATTGAAATAAAGTGTAACCTAAATAACTGCTTTCTATTTCAATATACTTTAAAATCTAATTTATTTCTTTGATTTTCACAGTCTGTGGCTGTAGAGAAGCACATGCAGGACTATTCAAGAGGAAGCTCTTTAATTTGAACTCAAACACAGGAGAATCACCAGGAGAACGGAATACAAACAGAGAAGTTCAAACTAATAAAGGACAAAAGAAATTGGGGAGAACGCAGGGCTTTAAATGAACAGAGAGCAACAAGATAATTACCTAAACACAGGTGAAACCTATATTCTGTAAATATATTATATATCATTTGGAAAACTGTGATTCTCAAATAGTTGTATCTAAATAGTTGTATTTATTCAGCTTTCAGATTATGAATAAATATCAATTTCAAAAAATGTCCCTTTTTGAGGTCAGAAGAGACTTCTTTGAAACAATAAAAATCTTTCTGTTCTGAAACCTTTGACTGGTAGTGTATATAATGTATAAAATACAGAACATTTTAAATAATTGTTTAAATAATGTTTTGCATTGAAGGTGAAAGAAGTACACTTATTTTGATGAGTTGACCAAAGCACCCCTGATTATCAGTTGAACTGATATATATATTGTGTTATTTTACAATTTAAAGTTAATATACATACGATACAAGAACTGCAACTTCATCATTATAAATGTTTAATTACAAATATATCAAAATACAGGTGTCACAAAGACATTATTTGGTAACATTTTACCAAAATACTTAGTAGTAGCTGTACTTACATGCAACAAAGTGTACTTACCATCTAAGTAAGTTATAAAACAGCCGGTACCTATAGTTTGTAATAGACAGCTACTGTTACACATAGCCTACTTGTACACTTAATTACAAGGTTGTTACACTTTATTTTAAGTAGCCTTAAGTAATCTGTGGAATTGAAATTTATTTAGAAATTTGTTATTGTATTTTAGCTGTGTACTGGTTGGTTAAATCCAGATGCAGCTCGATAAGGTGTACGGTATAGATACATATGAAGTACACCTGAGTACAAACTTAATACACTTTTAAATAGCTCATGTCTGTGTACTTACATTTATATTTATGTTGTATGCCTATAAATCTACAATATATATGTAATATGTGATCTTGTGGTTACGTAAGTAGCTGTTTAACAGACTCAAAATATTACATACTGTATGTGTAACACTAGCTGTCTATGACATTTACTTAATTGCAAACTTAGTTACATGGTAAGTACATTATTTTGTTTCATGTAAGAACAACGACTACCACTAAGTACCTAAGGTAATTTGTACTACAGACACCTTAAAATAAAGAGTTACTGTATATGTTAGGTTACTTTAAAAGCTTGTCAGTACACTCAGTGGTAACTTAATTTAATTCAATTAAGTTAAATTAACTTAATTTGAAATATTGCACATATGAATATAAACTTAATAGATTAGTACCCCCAGTATGCAAGGCTCATTCACTTATTACCTGAACTAGTTCATGCTGCAATGATCAGGTGCTATAGGAAGTCATTAGTATGGCGAGACTGTAACACAAAAACAGATTTCATCATTTCTTTGTTTCTGTTTGACTCGTCCAGCTCTCAGCACTCATTATTTACTGCTCTCCCACCCTCAGCCCGTCAATACAGTCATTTGATTTGGCTGTAAATCCGTTTGCTTTTTGCTTTCCTTGTTCTGTCGGGTAGTGACTCATTTACTGTAGAGTTATCAGCAGATAGTAGATGCACACTATTGAGCAAAGCCTACTGACGCACACATTCAGATAGAGGATCCTTTATCCAGAGACCTGCAAGATTCTCACCACAATAAATCTCCTTTTTCACAGGAAAAGTAATTCGCTGGTAAAATCCTCGCAGGGCTGTTTTTATGAACAATGGACTCGTTTCAAAAACGTACTGGCCATCTGTCACGAAACAGATGATCATATGCTTTTGAGGATGTGCGTAGTCTTTAGATTTCATGTCACTGGAAGACCTTGGGGCGCGATCATGGTTTTTTTCAAACTTTTTAAGTGCTATCTCAAAGATTAAAGAGAGAGAGAGATGATGAATTAGGGCCAGAGAAGAATTCATAAGCGTAATTAGGTATCGTCTGGGTCTGTGTGTGATCAAAGGTTTGTCCTCTGGATGTGGGCGACAGCCAGGAAAGCTAGAAAATAACACCTTTTTTCCAAAATGCCATGCAGTGGAGCTTTTATTAGCAGACACGTGCATGCAGTTTGGTTTTTAACCTGAATTCTTTGTGATCTTTATGTTAGTTCATGAGGTATACTGAGGCAGGCTTTACTGCTACTGTCGGTTAGGTGCTTTATACTGTAAGTACTAATAAATAATAAATAAATAATAAATAAAACTGCTTTCTGTCTTGGTAGGCATGCTAATAAGCAACTAGCTAATAGTCAGAACTGGTCCCTATGCTAAAATGTTACTGAACATTTAGAAGATTTAGTAGGACAGAGGCAGATGCCCTTCTTGAGACCAGTGTGCATTAATGCTAACATTTAACACATTTACTGCTAAGGTCAGCATGTACAGGGTGATGAAGCAACATCCCATGTATTTTATGGGGGAATAACTGAAAATATTAGACACATTTTTAGTTGCTCCTTGTTTTTTAACTTTCTATTCCTCGAAGAATGAATAAAATGCTCAATTTCACAAAATTACAAAGCTGTTTTCAACACAATAATCATGTTTCTCGAGAAATACTGTAGATTAACATATAAGAAAGATTTCTGAAGCATCATGTGACACTGAAGACTGGAGTAATGGGGCAAAACATTCAGCATAGCATCACAAGAATAAAATACATATATGTACACATTTTAAAATGTAATAATTGTTTACAATATGGAAATGATGAATTTTCCAATTTAGACAAGAAAAGAAAAGAATCCCAAGCACTGAGATACATCTGAATTGCACTCTGTTTAATGTGGGTGGCACGGTGCCTCACAGGCAGGCCTCTGGTTGAAGTCCTGGCTGAATTCAAAGCCTTTCTGTGTGGAGTTTGCATATTTTCCCTATGCCTGTTCCCCCAAATGCTATGGCGTATGTGTCATGACTGATAAGATGAAGATGTTTGAAATGTACATTTTAAACAGTAACAACACCAGAGACATACCAACTGGTTGTCCTCTGATTTAAAGGGGACTTTAATGTTCCAACTCCCTAAGCAGCCTTTTTGCTACACACATAATTCTTTCCTCAAATCATGAGGCTTTTTGAGGGAAAAAGAGCTATTACTTTTCTAAGTGATCAGATTACCATTTTTTCCCTGATTGATGGCTCAACAGGGGAAAATTGCCATATGCTTTCACTGATGAAGGGTTTCAAGGCATATCTAAAATGTCAGAGTGTGGATGCCTTTCATTTAAAGATGTAAGCAATCATATAGCAACCACTCAGAACACTCTAACTGAACAGAAATGCCCTGTTACAAATTACCCTTCCGTTCTGGATACAAGCTTTGCATGAGGCAGCACCACTCATGTTTTCCAATAAAACAATCTTAAATAAAGAAGGGTTTTTTCATTGATTCCCTACTTAATCTAATTTTTTGCAAAATTCCTTGCACAATAATATGTTGTGACCTCAAAACAATTTTAACATGATGCAAGGTTTGAAAATGTATACTCTTGTGTACATTCATGTCACACACAATTTAATATGTATGAGCTTTCTTATGAGGTGAAGCACTCCGGTACAAATCTAGTAAAACCAGGGTTTGACAAAACAGATAAAACCTGCACTGTAAAAATATCCTATAGAAATTATAGTATTACTGGCACCTGGATGCCAGTAACTTACTGTAGATTTCAACTTATGTTAAAAAAAAATTATAATACAGCCTCATGCAGAGCATTTCTGGTAACCAATATCAGAAAAGAACAGAAAAAGGTTCATGAGGATTTCTGGTTCCCAGAATGCTTTGCATGAAGCTGTTTTTAATAGTTTTATTCTGTAAAAATAAAGATTTTTAATGTTTAATGTTAATTTATTTTTGAATAAAACTGTTGCTAATAAATTTGATAAATATAAATTTACTGTAAGTTACTGGAATCCAGCTGCAAATCTTTTTACAGCGAAGCCTGTAAGGAAAGTGAATAGCACACTTGTATCTGTGAATGCGTTTCTGTTTACTCAAATGGCACATATTTCCAATGAACGTGGGTTGGTAATTCCAAAGAAGAATCCTTTTTTGCTTTGTCAGAGCTTTCAGTAAACAGCTGTTACAAAATCAATTTTTCAGGACACGTTTAGTTAATTTTCATTTCAAAACGCATAACTTTTGCTACATTTATGCCTGTCATTTACACTACTCGATCCTCAATAAGGGAAACTTAAAAATGCTTTCAGACCGTTTTAGTCTAAAAACACCAGAGTTGCGTTTTAGTGTAAATGGAGCAAAATGGAGACTTTTGAATAAGATGGTTTGGCTGTCCACATTCACTCTTTGATGACTGTGTAAACAATAACATCATGCTTTATTGTGTTGGTAGATTCCAATTCGACCACTCCAAGCAAGTAGACATCCACAACATAAAGAAAATCTGCCTACATAGTTTTACCTGTATAAATGGTTAGGTGACATGCGTTTTAGGTTGTGTAGTGTGGACGGAGATTGTTTCTGTAAAGCACTTAAAAATCGCCAGTGTAGACACTAGTGTAAACAGGGCCTTAGTGTGTATAGCATTTGAATCATCTCAAGAACCTTTCTTTACTTTGAAGAACCTTTTGTGCGATAAAAATGTTGCCCACTGATGTTAACGGTTCTTTATTGAACCATCGATAACCTTCATTTTAAGATATTCTACCTAGTTTAAACACTATCCGTTTCATTTCACACAGGTTAAAGATGCCCAACCCACCAACCCAGTGACTACAAGAAAAGCCTATAACACTCCCACCGAATCACTCATCCACAATGAACACTTCAGAGGCCACCCTGTCCCTTTGGGCCAACCATGTCAACTCCAGTCCTGTTTCAAATCTCCTCAACGCCACCGAGACCCCATCCCATGGCAAATCCAAAGCTTGCGAGCAGCTTAACATCGCCACCGAGGTGTTCCTCATCCTTGGCATCGTCAGTCTGCTGGAGAACATACTGGTCATCTGCGCCATTGTGAAAAACAAAAACCTCCACTCGCCCATGTACTTCTTCGTCTGCAGCCTGGCCGTGGCCGACATGCTAGTAAGCGTCTCTAATGCTTGGGAGACCATAGTCATCTACTTACTCACCAACCGCCAGCTGGTGGTGGAGGACCATTTCATTAGACAGATGGACAATGTTTTTGACTCTATGATCTGCATCTCTGTGGTGGCGTCCATGTGTAGTCTTTTAGCTATAGCCGTTGATCGCTACGTCACTATTTTTTACGCCTTAAGATATCATAACATCATGACGGTGCGCCGGGCTGCGCTCATCATCGGTGGAATTTGGACCTTCTGCACAGGCTGTGGAATTGTTTTCATTATATACTCTGACAACACGTCTGTTATTGTGTGCTTGGTCTCCATGTTCTTCATCATGCTCGCACTCATGGCCTCCCTCTACAGCCATATGTTCATGCTGGCGCGATCTCACGTCAAACGCATCGCCGCTCTGCCAGGCTACAACTCCATCCATCAGAGAGCTAGCATGAAGGCTGCCGTGACCTTGACCATCCTTCTGGGGATCTTCATCGTCTGCTGGGCTCCGTTCTTTCTCCACCTCATCCTCATGATCTCCTGTCCTAGAAACCTCTACTGCATGTGCTTCATGTCACACTTCAACATGTACCTCATCCTCATCATGTGCAACTCGGTCATCGATCCTCTGATTTACGCTTTCAGGAGTCAGGAGATGCGGAAAACTCTAAAGGAAATCATCTGCTGCTACAGCCTGAGGAACGTCTTTGGAATGTCCAGGTAGTGTCAGTTTCTCACAACAAACAAACTAGAGATGGATTATCATTTTACAAGAATGATTACAAGTCTGAGAAGATATTCTTGGTCTAGATGGAAAATATGATTATTTTGTTATGATACTCAAACTTGCCAAAAGCTGGACAATTAATTAAGAGCTCTTCAATGCACAAGGATGCAAATTAATTGCTGATAATATATGTAGTTATTGTTGGAGAACAAAGGAGAACAAAGGAGGCCTTAGAACTATGGAACGATGTAATCTTCAACAGACAATGTGATTTAATATCACAGTCTCCAGGGACAAGGAGGAGCCGCCAATCAAAGCCTGTGGGAAAAACAAGTGCAATCATTTGTAAAATTAACCATGCAAAACACAGCCTGATGTATTATTGTTTAGGTAAGATGAAACTGTAATAATGCATGCAATATACATTGCTGAATGCACTCCGTGGTTGGCATTGAAACTGAGAAAGTATGAGACACTCTATTGGATCCCAAGAGAAAATTCAATGCCGGCAGTATTCACTTTTAAAAAAAAATTAATGGCACAATATATACGCATATTACAAGATAGAACACGAAGTACACTTATATAAGAAAATGGAGAAAATGGGTTTAATGTCATGCTGTTTTGTAAAATGTGTACTTAAGGTTTCAAGGCCTATCGTGTCACTACCAATTTTTCTAACGTCTTCAGGTGCTTTGCAATAGATGGAATTGAAATGCTCCACATATGCCTGTATAATCTGTGTGTGTGTTGTTTATGTAGCTGCAAAAACAAAATAAAAAATAGACTTATATATCGATACAAAAAGCATAACAGAGAAAATAAGATCTATACTGTTTGACTAAAAATCCACCAAAAAAATGCATTAGTACTGCTGACTCATCACAATTAAACCATTTGTGGATATGCTGGCAATTTATATATTATTATTATCGTAAGCACGAATGAAGTTCATGAAGTTCAGGGTCTGCAATTATTTGATGTATTTACTAATGACTCTTTAAATGTAAGAACATTAATTTAATTGACTAAATTAAAGATGTTTTCATTGGGTAATCAGTGTATAATTGCCACAAACCACATCCATCAACCTGGTTGACCAAATGCATTTATATAAATATATTTAGGACACAGTGGCTAGTTGTCACTCTCTTTTTGGCAGTATGTGTGTTTGTGTGTGTGTGTGTACGTTCACTTTTAATGTACAAAAGCTGTCACTGGGGTGGTGCCTTTTTAAAAGATACTTATATGCCTGCTTTCGATGTAAAAAACGAACACAAAGGTGCACCCTTTTGAAGGGGTAATGTGTCGCTGAAGGCTTTTGTACCTTTTCTTTCTGAAAGTATTTAAGAAACATGAAACAATTAATAAAACTGCAAAAATGTCAAATGTGACCTAAATTCCAAACCATATGCAACCATAACTTGTCTTAACAAAATGTAGCAACTTCACTTATCCAACAAATATAGCAGAAATATGGAATTCTTTGCTTGGAGGATAAAATTGTTATTAGAAAAATCTGGTCTTGGTTATGTATGTAACCCTAGTTCCCTGAAGGACGGAGACAGAGACGTCACATCAATACAGATGAATTGGGGATATCAAATGTAAACTAAACAAGCCAATGCACAATGCACATATATGCGATAATTGCACCCAGGACATGGATTCATCGAGCGAGGGCCTGGCAATAGACACTTCACCACATCTGGTGTCAACAGGAGATCAACAGGGTCTTTTAGTATGGACGCTCTGGATCAGTTTAGCAAGCTGACTCTAAGGCAGGATCTATAGGTGCTTCTACTCATTTGAGATGAGTTGGACCAACTGGCTATGGAGTCTGCAACCTATGGTGTTAACCCCTTACAGTGTTATACATACAGTCCAGTACATGCTTGCCTTGCAAGCGCCCTTTGAGAGAGTTCAAAGCAAGGTGCACTGTTAATATCTGGGGGCACTCCTGCCTAAAAAAACAATGCAACACTTAGCTTTTTCTACAGTTGGGCAGAGTAGGTGTTCTCGAGGCACCAAATTCTGCTTGCTGGTGACAGAGGACGATGAGTTTGATCTGGGTTTGGCCCATCCACAGCTCTTCATGCCCTCTTAGGACCCAGAGATAGAGGAAACCACTCGAGTTAAGATTTTGGAAAAAGGACAACAAAACAAGTGAATCTGCACTCTGCCCTCCTCTGAGGAGGGAGTGGTGCAGTCATCATCTCCTAAAGAGTAGACTCCTCCATCTCTGGATCGTCTGTCTCAGCTCTTAACTATCCGTTAACTTGGACTTCATAATGCCACTTCCTGGAGGATGCTGTGGTGTAAGACTGGAGGCAAACAGAATGAGGCTGCACAGCCAATGGTCGTGTTGCATCCGAGAACTGTTGGCAAAGCTCTTCCCTGAAGAGTCTGGTCTGAGACACGGGGGAAAAGAGACTTATCTTTTATGTCTGTCTGACACAGCCAGAGATTGCATTTCTGGACCAAAAGCATGGACATTGCACGACCAAATGTGCAGTAACCGTTGTTGCTCATAGGATTATGTACAGCTGATGACGACTCTCCACAAACCACATAAGCGCTGCCAGTAAGACTAGATGAATGCCTACAAGCTCTGGAAGGGAGAGGCTGTTTGCCACACTAGGTGAAAGAGTTGTTTGCACACAGTAGCATTGTAACCGACTCTGAAGCAGTCCTCCTCCCAGGAAGAAAACTGGATCTTTACACCCAGACAAACCAGGCTGTAATCGTGATCAGCACCAGGTAATGACCACATCCAGGTGATTCATCACCTATAGCAAGACGCAACATTGTCTTTACAAAGTCAGCGCAATAATGAGTTTGCTAGACCCAACAGCATCTTAAATGGACACACCCATGAATGCTCTTTTAGAAAGATGGCCGGGGGATGGCTGCTGTAACACTACAGTGGGTAGTGTGCATCTGCTGCCAGATCCCCAATTCATTGGCACTGATGTGACATCGAAAATGACCGACTGAAATGGAACTTAATTTACTGTATGATTGTTTACTATATGAATGTCTTGGTAACACTTTAGAATAGGAAACACTTATTCACAATTAACTTCGCCGTCAATAAAATCCTAATTTGCATAGTTAAGGTAGTTGTTAAGTTTAGGTATTGGGTAGGATTAGGAATATATAAGGTCATGTAGAATTTGACATTGATATGCGCTTAATAATAATAAATGGCTAATATTCCCGTAATATGCATGATAATAAGCAACTAGTTAAGAGACCCTAAAATAAAGTGTTACCAGTGGTTTAAAGACAATAAAACATTTTTATAGGCTTTTGACTTACAACATTAAGTTAACCTTTTAAGATAAAACCTTTGTGGCAGCCCGGTTATCCTCCTAAAACTGTTATGCTACAGCCTGCATATTGGATTTCATATACGAGGCTGTTCATGTACATTCTATAAAATAAAAAATACAGTTGGATTCCTGCAGTATTCTTGTCTTGTATTTTCTACTGATAAAGTCATAAATTAAAGTGTAAATATTTAGTCTCTGACATTGCTTGGACTGTGTAAATATGCTCAGTTTGGCTGTTCGTCAGCTTGATTTTTCCTTCTTCACTTTGATTCAAAGTGATTTCAATTCAAACCACTGTCTCTGAAGAATAACGTCATCCCTCCCTAAATGGGCTCATGATGGTAATCATAGAATGTGCCTTCACTGTGTTCTGTGCTGTCAAAGTGACCTGGAGGTTGTCGGATGCTCTCGGTCTCTCTGTTATACATTAACTGCTCAGGTCTGCTGGCTCTCCATGAAGAATCAATGACAATCTATCTCTGAACCCCTTACTGTTTCACTGAAAACAGCTTGAAATTTGCTCTGGAGTGGTTTCACATCCACAGACAATTATTAGACAGTGTCACTCACTATACAGAAATATAAAAATAAAAACATGTTTTTCCTTTTTGCGTTGGGTGAAACAGCTGGCAAATCATTTTGCTTTGAGTGAACAGCAGTATTGCTCCTCACACTGTGATAAATGCTCTGTGTTATGCTGTATAATATCTTATTTTAATGTATTTGGTTGCATGTATAAATTAAAATAATAGAATGAAGCTAATTCTTGTGTTCGTTTTTCATTGCTCACATGGCTGTAAGGGTAACCTTTTAATATGTCAATTTACAATTTACACTTACTTTAAAAATGCCGGGGGAAAAAATCCTTTTTTCTATTCACAACAAAAAAGTTTTAATCATCGTTTAATTATCCCTTTTGGCTGGGAGAGATTTGGCATGTATTATCTCTCTTTGGCTTTGGCTCTAGTTCATCACAAAACAATTTTTTTAATTTCTTATATTCAGGACTGTCCACACTGACATTTAGTAAATTATGAAGCTGAATGTTTTTGTTCAGACATTAATATTCTGTTTCTATATCTAGGGGCAGACTTACCCATTAGGCAAAGGTAGGCAACTGCCTTGAGCCCCTGAAAGCCAAGGGGCCTCCAAAATGCTTTTCATACACGAGATGTGCATTAAGCACGGACACACGAACAGTTGCTATTTACGTACGGTGTTTATTACCACGACAACCAAGTGTCTGAGTTGAACGTGTTTCTTGTGTATCCTGCTTGTAGCAAACAAAAATATTATGCATCTGATACTGACTTCCGCAGGAGACACTTTTGAAATGCTGCAGACCATGTTTTAAAACCCATTTTAAGACAAAAACACACTGGTGTAAACGGGGCCTAATTTTACATGCAAGCACTGCTATTGTCATTATCTGATGTGCAGCCTCAGATTTGATTAGAAATCAGAGTTTTTGTGCGGATTTACATCTTAAAATATAGAGCTTGTTATGTAGTTTTAATAAGTCACTATTCAGTCACTATTTCATATTCATCCCGTTTTATGACAACAGAAACAATCAATAAAAATTTTATCAATAAAAACAGATTTATTGAGAATTTAACTGCATCAAAATACAGTATGTGCACGAAAATATAGCCTAAACAGGGTTGTGTCATTTAAATATAATATGTAATAATAATTGTATACTTGCGTCTCAACTGTAAATCAATTGCTATTCCGTTATTCTATAACATGAAAGAAAAACAGTGTCTGCTAAATAATTAAATATAAATGTTAATGAAAGAATCCCATAATAATATGTACATGAAAAATTTAGAAATACTGGTCATAACTATTTGGCACCATTGTGTAGCAGCAAATAACAGTTAATGTGTGCAAATATAGGGCCCCATTCCTATATTTGCCTGAGGCCCAAATTCACAAAATCCGCCTCGTCTATATCCCTTGTTGTTCATTTTTTTTAAAATCAAAATTCAGCCCCAAAATTAAAATGGACATTAAGTCCCTCTCAAGTTTTTCCTAACCCACATGGGGTCATTACAATCACAGTAATTTACACTGATATAGCTGGTATAAAAGTATGACAAGTAACTTCTTACTGTTAAATTCTGACAAAACAGGTATTAATTATCAGACCTAAAAAACCCACAGGTAATAATTTAGAAGACTGTCTAACACTTGATGGCTGCTCTGTCAGTTCTTCTTCATCA